>JAAHCF010000121.1:0-64163 GCA_038367545.1 Beauveria asiatica | reverse complement strand
TTTTTATTTATTTTAATTCCCGTCGGGGGAACAAAAAAAACGCTGGGCCCCGGAAAACCACCCCCCCCCCCCCCCCCCCAAAAAAAGCGACCAAGCCACTGGAAGCTGTAGCCGGGTACGGAAAACCGGTCCTGGGTATGTCATCGGTCAACCCAGCACCAGAGCTCGAATGACAATGTCTGTCACCAGCTGGGGCTTCTCGCTCATCGTGATCCATGTACATGTACATGGCCTGGTTTGAGCGCAAAAAGCAGTCCTGTGGTGACAAGTCCGGTTGCATGGTTCATCGCGAACAGCAACTCTCGCACGGCCGTTGTGCGGTAACGCTTCATCGTACCGCGACCAACGCGTACCCGCACAAGTGTTTCTCCCTAGTGTTGCATTTTTTTTCCATTTCGCCCTTCCCCTGTGCCTTGTTACGTTGACGACATGATTGTCTAGCATGCTTTCCCGGTGTTATTAGCTCCTCGCCTATCATGGCAGCGCCTGATTTTCCCTTTTTGGAAGCGACCAAATGATGGCGCGCGGCGTCAGAGGCCTGCGGCTCTACCGGAAATCTTTCCCCTCATGTCACGCATAGCCTGATTTCTGTACCAAAGCCTTGTTCACCCTTTTAGACTAACTACAGTAGTTATTAGTCGACTAGTTCATTCTCGCCCGGTAGACTTCTCCAGCGAGAGGATCCTCTTTGACGAATCGGGGCTTGCATCGGTAAATAGTTACGTGGTCTTTTCTGGTCATACGTTTTCCCATCTGGCCCACGATAAAGGGGCAGGCGGTGCACCCGAGTCCCGGAAAATCTTGCCTCGAACCAACGTCTGTGAATGTCACCGTATGAAGCTCTTTCCACCTCTTCTTCCTGATAATACGCGGATGGCGCGGGCGTCCGTTCCAGCCTTGGCCGAGCCTTGACTTTTTTTTTTTGGCGCTGCAACGCCCTCATTGGCAACACTAATCATGTCCTTTGTTTCCGCAACGAGGCATTGGCGACCATCGCAACCAAGCAGACTGGAGAAGGATCTTTCCAGACAATGTTCGATTAAAGAGGGTCAGGATCAGAAAAAAGGGCCCTGGGACAATTTGGCCCTCGTTCGCAGTCGCGTCTTGACCGTCTGGTTGGCCGGCCCATCCGAACGAGTCAGGGCTCTGGCAGTGCCATCTTGGAGTCGAGTCCCCCTTTTCCCAAGCGATTCATCATGGCTTTCCACAGTGCATTCGTTGCCTGCATCTCGACTAGCGTATCCACGTCTGGTCAAGAATGCATGATGGTGTCTGCTGGTTATGATGCACCAGTTCATCCTGTCATTTGACGGTGCAGCTCAACCCCGCCAAAGCATGCTCGGAACAAGCCGCCTGACTCGTGTCCATCGTAGGTTTCCTTCTTTTGCGCTGAGTCTATGTGCATACTATCTGTAACTAGGTGCACCTGCCGCTCATCTTGATCGCCCTCTTTATTTTTTTGCCACCTGATGAGCCGTTTTTTTTTTTTCTTTTTTTCTTTTGCCCTGCTCGTCTGCCAGTCTTTGCAAACGGTGGAGCGAGCCCCCAAGTAATGCTAGTGCAAGCCAAGAAGTTGTCCAGTAATAAAAAGCTACAATCTCTCAGCATATCCTTGTTTCAGGATGCTGTCGAGTCAAGAATTCCATTTGGACCGAATCTGCAAGCCAGGCCCGTTGCTTTTGCGGAGAGTGGCTGCCCATCGTCTCTCGTTTCTTCTTTTCGTTTGGTGTCTGATAAGCGCTGCGTGTACTGTAGGATAACAGACTTTTGGCCAAAAGACATGTCACCTTTTTCTTGTCTTGACTTGACCCATAAAGCCCATGTATGCACTAGGTGATTGCTTGTTACTGCTTGTATTCTCGTACGGGCAGGTTAGTACCGTTAGTACCCTCTCTTGCCTCTCAACCTCTGATCAAGGCAGACGAGGCATCAAGTGCCCATAAAACGACCCAAAACTTTGGATGTCGGCGCAGCGTCAGCAGATGGAGCCAATATACGCCTCATCGTGGACTCTGTACGGGGCTGCTCAGCTGGGGCTACAAATGCGAGTGGGTTTTCCTTTCGCGTCGACCGGCCTCTTTTTTTCTTCCTATTACCTCGCAGGCCTCGTTGCTACGGCCCCTTTATTATCATCTCGAAGTCAAGGGCGGGGAGGGGGTCTCTTTGCAAATGTTGGTTCCGCCACCGCCAGCCTCGACCCATGTGTGTCTCCGCTCTCCATCCCTGATTCTAAATGACGGTTCTTTGAATCCATTTTTTTTTTCTTGATTATTTTTCTGAGAAAGCCATGAACGAATCAAAAGTATTGCCCATATTGCTGGTAAAAACGTCTCGGCCGGCTGTTTTTCCGCTTTCGGAAGTTTCTCTTGTTGGGAAGGAACAGGGAAAGGGAAAGAAAGGGCCACCTGCATGTAGCAGCAGACCCTGACGACCAGCCCAATCGGACAAGATTTCGCACTTTGCTGCATTTCATTCTGCTTCTTGGTGCGCCCGTGCATTCTGCTTTTTCTTCGTTTACTCTGGGCCGCGGCGATGTATGTTTATGGCGCCATCCTGATTGAGAGGACCCGCGCCCGCCTTGTTAGCCTTGCCTCAGCTGTGCGGCATGGTTGGTAACGTGAAGGAGGAGGGGTGCAGCAAGCTGGCTGGCTACACTGGTGCACTGTGTGTGGTGCGGCTATCCAATGTCACTGGTTCCTTTATAAAAAGCAAAACCCATCGGCAGCGGGAATCTACTCGGTACGCTTGGTAGCATTGATTTCTGATTTCCCCTCCAGCCCCTCCTCTTTTCGATTGCCAACAAAGAAGGATTCGGCGCTAGCTATTTAACCCACCACATGTGCTGTTCCGCGGTATGCTTGTTGTGGTCTGACGCCGCCACCGGCTGGCCAAAAGTCTCTTGATTCATATGCTATTTGCACAGAAAAGAAAACGAGGCTACGGATAGATAGCTTCGAGGTTACGGACAAATCACGAAAGCGAGGCCGGCGCCAGTGTTTCCAAGCAGTCAGAGGCGAGAAACGAGGCTGGTCTCGCAAAACGCACAATGATACAGGCCCAACTATAATAATACGCACGCACACTTTTAATACCCTTCCTCGGAGAAACGCCACAAGTCCGATGACCTTGTCTCATGAAAAAACCCGCATCTTGGCGAGTAGTAAGAAGCGAGACGGGCGCAGAATAGAGGTTGTCTCTTGATCTGAGACTCATCTTCTCCTCCCTCACATCTCGGAACAACGGAAATGTCGGACTTGTTTCGCTTATTTACGCGTATGTTGCTTCGATCACGATGACACATCAACCCAACATTCATCTCGGTATGAGCTTCCTAAATTTACCTTGGTGTCTCCCGCTGGTTGCGTTGGCTAAATATTACGCTTGGGACTACAAGGCCGCGCCATTGGTCTCACGAGCAAAGCATACCTTCGGCCGAGAAGCTGCGAGCGGGAATTACAAAACAGGGAGGGGGGGGGCGCGCTCACTCTCGGCTCAGGCTTTCTTCAGTCACGCCCGGTGGTGATGTGAGTGGGTAACCGAACCGGTGCGTATGCGGCGGCGGCGACAAGTTTGGGCCATATGCGCGGGCGCCAAATAAAACTCAATCCAGAAGACGGTGGCGGGCGTCGCCTGCTAAAAAAAAATCATCATTATTCGCCCAAGTGGTCTTGTCAACGGTTACGCCAAGGTTTGGCGGCGCACGCCGTCCTCCAGTGCGGCCACCTGCGCCATGTTGGTCGTGACCCAAGACACAAATGCACCAAAGAGATTGCGGGGACAATATTCTGTCGCGAAGCGCCGGTAACGAAGGTACAGGGAAGCAATGCCACCCGCCCAACCACTGTCCAAGAGGGCTAGACGAGTACCGCAGTTGCCACGGCATCACTCGACATGCGCATGTTCCAACACTACTCCGTAAATGGGCTCGAATTGGCTAAATAATTTTCTTGGGTTACTGTTGCATCTGGGTGCCGAGACAAGAGAGGCAGGGCAAAACAGGCTGCCGTCACTGCAGAGTTCATTACAAATCGTATGGGTTGGGTAGGTGAGGCGTATGAAAACGAGGCTCTCGCCTTGGCTCCATCAGGCTGTCGCGTGCGTGTTACATGCACGCGAAAACCACAAAAAGATGCCTTTTTGACTTTATTTCTGCATCATGGACGTTGTCGTGGAGGGGGGTGGACTTGGACCGCAAAGTGGCCCGGCCGACACTACAAAAAGACTTCGCCGATGCAGGGCACATCTCATAACATCCATGGCAGGCCGCTTGGCGAGCACCGCCGGTACGTAGGTAATCCGTACCCTGTGTGTAATCTGTACTCCGTACCTACCTATGTATGTAAATAGACTGTAAATAGGTCGTTTGTTAGTTACCGTCCTCCACAGCTCCTTGGTAGCAAAAGGGCGGCCAGTGGCGGCCCGGGCTCCTCAAAGCACGCTCTGCGGCCTTTTTGATCTCTCACAGATCAGATGCATGCATCGCTTTCGTGCGCATCCCGCATCCCGCATCCCGCACTCCCCCTCCATCTCCGTTCCCAATCACACGCACACTCGCCCTCATCGTCACCAACGGCGACCCCCTCATTCTTGTTAAGATTAGTTAGTATCAATCTGTACAGAACAGAGGGCCGCGCTTTTTTTTTTTTTTTTTTTTTCTTTTTCTTTTTTTTTTTCTGCTTTTTTTTTTGCTTTTTTTTCTGCGTCTCGTTACGGGCAGGCCATGTAAATTTAGTACGGATTACATTAACCAGCAATTAATCGCAGAATAGGCTAGAGCTACCTACCCCTGTATACCAAGACATATTCGGCGCTGTCAGCAGCTCTGAAGGGCTTCTGTGGGCTTAATAGTTGACAAGTTTTACTTAGTCGTTCTTGTTCTAGCTCTCGGTATTGAGCTCTCGGGCTCTCGGCCGAGCAGCAGACCGCAAGTAGGTAAGCTCTTACCTCAGCTAGATTTCCCCACGCCAGGGCTCATTATTTAGTTAGTATTATTAGTGACAAAACTGTGTTAATTTACCGACACATGGATCCGAAAAAAAGCGCAGACGAGTTTTAGCAATTTGTCATTTGCAAATCAGCTTCGCATCATATCGCGGGCTTTTGAGTTGATTCGGGAACATGGCGAAGCGCTCCGGACAAAGCTAGCGAATATTGCCGGGACAATGCGTGTCACGAAATCTACTTGTTACAGCACGAGTTGCCAAAAGACGACCATTTATTAGCCTCGCAGAAGGGAGACTGCGAGAAGGCTGTGAAGGGGTGTGTCAGCACCACTTTGCCATCAGCCCTAGCCTTTGTCCGGCTATTGATTATCTGTTGTCCGTGGTCAGAACCTTGAACCCCGAATCCCTACTAGGCACCCCATAAGTCAACTAGTTATTGGATTGATCGACAATAGTAGAGTTGTGGGGGCGGAGCATGTTCCTGGCTGGGGTAAAGGCCCGTAAAGGTCGGTGCAACGGTCCAAGTGCCGAGATGCGTCAAGGCAAGAACAAGAAAATAGCACGACAGGCCTGGACTTGGAGGGAACTGTATTTCTATCTCGTTTTGTTTTGTTTTGCGGAAAGCGCCTCTTTGTAGCAATGAAAGCAATGTGCAACCCAGTTGCCTTCATACCAACACCCTGGCGGTGCCGTGGCCGAAGCCCCGAGATGCACATGCCAAATTGTACGACGCAATGTGACCACAGCGGCCGAAGCCAGCTGAAGTGGATGCTATTGATGAGCAGGGATGGTGTCGTCTCAACGGAGATTCCGACAATGTATTAGTGCAGTTTTTGGAGCAATGACTGGCCCGCGCTTCGGTAACCGTTTACACCATGGGCTTGCCACGGCAGCTTGGCCGCTTAAACTAGACATTACACGACGCACCACAACCGAGCCCAGAGCAAAGCTATGCAACACCACCCGCGGAACAAATGAGGCCACTACTCTCATTGATGCGGCCTTTCAAGTTGAGGTGGGGAAAGCTGGGGAGGATCGCGCAATCATCGCCCCGCGGCCAAGTGCAAAATGATGGGTGATACACGCTCGTTGACAGACTCTCAGCAGTGTGGTAAGCCGCCAAGCACCGGAAGCAGCTGAACCCCACTGATAGTATGCGAGATGTGTAGAGACTATTCAACTTTTTCTCTCTGTCTTTTCTCTGTCTCTTTGTCTTGTGCTATATAAAGAGTGGCGTGGCCGCTGTCGAGGCAGATCAAAAGCGTCAATCATCTCTTGCAGTCGAGCAACAACATTCGCCAGTTCTTTTCTGGAGCAGAAAAAAAAATCTTCAATCTCCAATTCTCCCATTCATTACAACAAGTACTTCACTTGCGCCTTCAACATGCAACCTCTCAGCCTGCTCATGACTGCTCTGTTTGGCACTTCGGCCCTTGCCGTGCCCACTTCCCTTGACCACAGATACTCGGATCTGGAGCAGCGCGGCGCCGATGCAAACAAGATTGTCAGCTGGATACTAAAGAGGTTTCCAGGGGAAATGACTGTCAAGGGCGCCTGTTTCTTTATATCAAGTAGTGAGGACGTGCTCGGCACCATGTTCGGCATACCGTCCAGCTTCAACAACAGTGGCTGCAAGGACGTGCTCATTGTCTTTGCCCGTGGCACCTGTGATCCCGGTAACAGCGGTATCCTCGTCGCGCCGCCCTTTGTCGACGCAGTCCGCAAGGCCATTGGGGGCAAGAGCCTGGGCGTTCAAGGCGTCGCCTACCTAGCCAGCATAGACGGCTACCTCAATGCCGACCAGGCCGCTGGCCTGGCCATGTAAGTTGACAAAGGCTGCGAATCCTGTACCTCAAGGCTCGCGCCGCCCAGTGTAAGAGCCTTTGTTTTGCTAACACTCACCAGGGCCCAGATTGTCCGTGAGACTCGCGCTTCCTGCCCGAATACCAAGATTGTGCTCAGCGGCTACTCCCAGGGCGCCTTTGCTCCCCATTTCGCCGCGGATGCTCTCGGTGCCGAAATGCACAATGTCAGCGCCGTCGTCACCTTTGGCGACCCAATGTCCCGCAAACCCGTGGCCAACTTGGAAGCCGAGAAGTCCCTCTGTATCTGCCACTTCGGGGACAACATCTGCGATCAGGGTGACATGATTTTGCCCCCACATCTGACTTACGGCTTAGACGCCGCACATGCCGCTGCTTTTGTAGCATCAAAGGTTTGAGTTGTTCTTCGTGGCAATGTTGTATATGCGGTACAGTTTGTATGTAGACACATGGTACATAAAAGTATATTCAATTATGAAAGCTGCAAGTCATTACACACCCAATCCGTCGCATCTTGAAAAGCTTTTGAATCGCGTAGTTGGACGCCCGGATCTTGGACAGCTCTGCCTTGCACACTTTGTCGAGGTGAACAAAGAAAGAGGCGCGGATCGCTCCAAATTGATGACTTTGCTCTCGGATAATGCATAATTCTTTGTCTTTCCTGACAGCATTTTTTTCATATTCTTAAAACGTATTTTATCTGTGCAATTGATGGATGCTGTTGGTTCCTGTACCAGCATCAGGCAACAGCTCAATGGCCCCATTAATACCAGCAGAGCTGCCTGGATCGAAAACTTGGCGTTTGCAGCCACACATCACACCACATTCACTGCTTCATTTACCGCACCAAATCATCTGGTATGCCCGACCGTGAATCGTCTTTCTGAAACTACCACTTCCGACTACCGAATTCCCCAGCCACCGTTAACATGATGCTTTTTGGTGCTACCCCGACCCCGGACTGGCTCCAGGCTGCAGCTGCTCCCGATAGGCAGAAAACCGTCAAGACGGAGGTCAATATGCACAATCATAGGCAACAGCTCCACTGCTCACCTCAAACTGCTCATCACGGGCCTCTTCTTAGCGTGGCGTCTTGTCAAAGATCTGATAGGCAGCAGGCTGCGATGGCGTCCTTTTCAGCTGCCAGCTTGTGGAGATTGCCCAGCCGTTGGCTGAGAATGCCTCGACACTGCGGAATGGGATGCGCTCTCGCCTATTCTCCATCTCCCACAACGCCATTGTCGTCCTGAAATCTGCCTTGTAGCAGACAGCCACTGTTGCTTATAAAGAGCCTTTCCCTCCTTGGCTTGCGAGTTGGACTTTTGAGCTTCAAAAACACAGGCGCTTCCAGCGGGTCACAACTTCAATCACCCCGCTCTCTGCGCAATCGGCATCGTCTCAGTTCATTGCCAGTCTCTCCTGCATTCTCTCCAACAAGCTCTTGCTGCTCTTTTCAACCGCCACCACCATCAATACCGTCCGCGATGGAAGCCCTCCCGAGTTTGCCTGTCCCCCACGGACAGCTTGCTCGCTACATTTCGGAAAACGTGGACAAGACCATGATTGAGATCATGGAACCCTATCGCAAGTATGAAGCAGGACTTCGTGGCATATTCGCGCAGGACCGCCAGAACCCTGCCCTCAATGACCCTCACATCAATGTTCTCCCTCTCTTCACGGACGATACCAGCCGCATCACCACGCGGGCCCGAGACCTAGCCTCTGAATCAGAAGAGGAACAGTCTAGGTACATCATGGCGCTTCCCAACGAGCAGCGTCGATTGCACGGTTCCCCAGCCACGGTTGGTAGCATTGATGAGTTTCAGAACAACTTCAATCTCTTCTCTGAGTCGTCGCTGTCGGAGCTCGACTGGAACAATGTTGTCGCTGCTGGCTCTTCTGTCATCAATTGTCTCCTGCCCGTCCCCGAAGCTTTCAAGGTGAACAAGCGCAAGCTCCGCGAATACTACCACGAAAAGTTTTGCCCCGCATCCGACGTTGATCTGTTCCTCTATGGGCTCACTCACGAGGAGGCTGTTGATAAAATCAAAAAGATTGAGCAAGCTGTTCGTGATGCCATTCTTAGCGAGGTTACAGTGGTGCGCACAAAGTATGCCATTACAATTGCGAGCCAGTACCCCGTCCGACACGTCCAGGTTCGTCAGAAGTCTGTAGCTTAAGCCAAGTTCGCATTCACTAACGTCTTCAAGATTGTCCTCCGCGTCTACAAGTCAATCAGTGAGATATTGACTGGCTTCGACATTGACGCGGCAGGAGGAGCTTATGATGGCAAGCAAGTATATGTGACCCCCCGTGCGCTTGGGAGCTTCATCACCCAGATCAATCACGTCGATCTCAGCCGCCGTAGTCCTTCCTACGAGAATCGCCTATCCAAGTACTCTCATCGGAACTTCGAGGTCTATTGGTCTGATCTGGACCGCAAGCGAGTTGACCCAACTATTTTTGAAAGAAGCTTCCAGCGAACCCTTGGTCTGGCCCGTCTTCTGGTTCTTGAGCGGCTACCTACCAGCTCGGCAAGAGAGACTTACCAAAACAAGAGACGCCAAGAAAGAGGCCGGCCACAAATCCACCGTCAAAATTTCCGTTTGTTTGGAAATATCAAGGGCAACCACGAGGACGAAATTGCTGATTGGCTTTCCGAGGAAGACGTCAGCAACTATCACACCTTCACAATACCCTATGGAGAAAAGTTTCACGCCAAGCGTATTGAAAAGCTTTGCTACACAAGAGATTTGCTATTGAACGCAGAGTGGAACCAACCCAAGGATCGCAAGGTTTACTTGCATCGTCACCCTGCATTCTTTGGTAGGGTTGAGGATGTGATTGAGGATTGCTGCGGCACATGTCCAGTTCCTGTTACACAAGAGGAAGTCAAAACCGCTGAAAAGGAAGCAGAAATCTACATTTCCGGTAAGGTCTCGTTCCTGATTGATGATCCCGGCCGCCAGCAGATTGGCTCTTTCAATCCTTTGACAGAGCAGGATTGGACGGACATGGCGTATGTCGGAAATACCGCACGATTATGCCAGTCCATTGTCAATGGCGATCTGGAAGATGTGATGAATTGGTTATCTCAGGAAGATGCGGACCCCAATCAGAGAGACTACACGGGCAGATCGCCTCTCCAGCTAGCTGTCACCTCATCCACCCCCGAGATGGTCAAATGTCTGGTTGATCATGAAGCACGCTTGACAGCGCGATTAGCGGACGGGAAGACAGCTCTGCACCTGGCCGCGGTTCGTGGGAATGCTGAAATTGTCAAGATACTGATGGAGAAGAGTATCAGCAACGAAGAGGAAGAGAATGATAAACAAGACCGAAAGCGACGAGCCGAAAGGTCCGAAAAGTCCGAATCGCAGCAGACCGAGGCCGTTACAAAAGCAACACCCAAGGGTTCAACCACTAGTATCGAGGAATCCGGAAGCGAACACGAAGACTCGGATGGAGAGCTCGTCGAGGCTACAGAGACGACGGTAGACGTAGTCTCTGTGGTTTCCGGCTCCTTTGTCAAGGTCAAAGATGGTGTCAAAGGCGACGAAGGTCATCTTTCGGAAGAGTCCGAGGACGAGCCAGACTACTACCAGATTGACCTTTTGGCCTGGGATATCCCGTGCTCGCCTCTGCATTTGGCCATCGCGCAAGGCCACGAGCATATTGTAGAGCTTCTTTGCGATGTGAGTTCCACCAACCATCGACTTTTTTTTAACAAATTACTTAACCTTTCCTAGTACGGCGCTGATGCCATTCTTCCCGTCAAATTTTTAAAGTACGAAAATGCAGCAATTCTTACTCTCGTACTCGCTTTGTCTCTGCCACCTGAAAAGGCAAAGTCTATGGCAGAGTTATTGTTGAGGCTTGGCGCCATGTGCTCTCAAGCTGACGGTAACGGATGCACCGCCTTCCATCGTTATCTGAAGAGCGGAAAGTCTGAGATGGTAGACCTACTTTTGACCAACGACAAATCTGCAGCAAAAGCCGCAGTGAACCATCTCTTGATGTCCGGATATTCTTGGAATATGAACGTGGAAGCGCCGCTCCAAGTCGCGATTGAGAATGGTGACAGCATCATGGCAATAAAACTTCTTGACATTGGCGCAAGGCCGGAAATCGATTTCGACACCTGGTTAAAGGCGTCTCATGTTGCTACCAACATGAACTTTTCATCGAACAACTTGGAGGAGAACAAAAAGACCTTCAAGAACAGTGTCGAGCAACCCTTGCTCTGTGCAGTCAGGGCAGCAAGCGCCGACGTCGCCCTACGACTGATCGAAGATGGAGCGAATGTCAATTGCCTGACGCCCAAGTCGGAGCAACTGCTGCATAATAACTACATGAGATCCTATAACAAGGGGGAATCAGTTCTTGATGTTCTTCGTTGCATCATTGAAAAGTTGAGTGAGTCTGAGGAGAATGGCTCATCTCTGAACAAACCGCAGTTGCTACCTGGAATGGAGGAGTACTTGGCCAAATTTGCACCGGGCTCTTATCTTCATACACTTGTGTCATATGACATTGGTAACAAGAAAAAGAACTTTGAAGAAAGTCTCAAATGTTACGAGGAGCAATGCAAAAGAGCTGATGCCAAGGGCGGCGCCAAGGAGAAGCAAGACGCCATAGACTCTGCAATTTCCGAGCTGAACATAATTGAAAAGGCACTGATTGATGCTGGTGCAAAGACATTCGCCGAATTATATCCCGACGTCGAAACTGCCACAGAGAACAATAAGAATCGCTACTACGGCACGATTGAGAAAGAAGAGTATCCGGTCTACAAATTTGACCTTTGGTTCATTAATGACCGCAACATGACAGATAATAGACGTCAAGGATACATTGACCTGTGAGTTTCCAGCTTTACACTAGTATGGGCCATACTCGATACTAACCTCAACAGAATGGAGGCAGCCTGGCAAGGCGATATTAGTAAAATCAAATCG
Organism: Beauveria asiatica; assembly: GCA_038367545.1. Lineage (NCBI taxonomy): Eukaryota > Fungi > Ascomycota > Sordariomycetes > Hypocreales > Cordycipitaceae > Beauveria > Beauveria asiatica. The sequence goes on along the minus strand of JAAHCF010000121.1, from coordinate 52,439 downwards.
CTGACGCTTCAGCCTTGGGGCCCCGACCAGGATCAGCCACCTCTCATGGCTGATATCCGCGATAACCACGACCATACGCCATTCTCTTTTGCTTTCCTGAGAGGTCATTACGCTACTGCGAGGGCGGTTCTCGAAATAATTCAGGCCCAGTGGACCCCGCAGGAAAAAGATGAAGTCAGGTACAAGATCGAGGACGAAAATGATGGCGACCAAGATGACGAATACAGCGATGATAGAGAGGACTACTCCGATGATGGTGATTCGGAGAACCATGTTCGGATAGTATCGGAGAAGGTGGACAAGAATTACACAATCGATAACATTGGCGAAGTTTCCATGCAGGTCAAGTCACACACTAAGCCTGTCGAACGGCTCGTGGCTGAGTGCCGGGTGTTTACGCTTGAAAACGGCGTGTTTAAGCATGGCGAAGCTGACGGTACTTTATTTGCACATGCTATCAAGAACGATGACATGACTGGTCTAAAGGAATTGTTGGATATGGCGCAGCACTTTTCCGAAGCTCCAAAGGCAGGCGACGAGGAGAGAAAGTCAACTTTCACCTTCAAAGACGACGATTTCATCTTGGCTGTCAAGTCTGGAAATACTCGGGCTCTTCGCCAGATCATCAAGAAGACAGGTGCCGGGGTGCCACTAGACAACCTTGTCAAGAAGAGTGGCGTCCAAGTAAAGCAGAAGCCCCGGTACTACCAAGGTTTGACTGTATACGGCAAGAAGAGGTATGATTGTATTACACCTAAATGAAAAGATTGAGGCTGATATCGGATTTGCAGAAATGATTGGGCAACCGCTGGGCGCAACATGGTGGTTCGAACCTCTGGCGTTCAAACACCGCCGCTTCTGCATGCTGCCCTGGGCGGGCGGCTCGAAAGCGTCGAATTCTTCTTGAGTGACGTTCCGCATCGCCTTTATAGCGAATTCGCAAAGACGAAGCAAGCACGAGAGGATTCGCGCCTGAAGCACCTCATGGAAGCACCTGGCGGGTTCAACCGAGCAATCTCGAAATGGCTTGGTGCAGATAGTAAGTCCTTGCAACGCGAATCGTATCGTTGGTTTGTTCCGTTATTAACGATTTACTCTCAAGACGAACTTGTGCTGCACTGTGCCGTCATGGCGAGTCCAGGATCGGAATCAAACGACCTTGTCGAGTATCTGGTAGAGACTTGTCCAAGCTCACTGGAAAAGAAAGCCGCAGGTGGTTGCACTCCACTAATGATTGCCTGCCAGCTTGGACGAGTCGAGTTTGCCAAGATCCTGATTGCAGCTGGTGCGGACCAGTCGACAAGAAACGACGTGGGCGAAAACATTGTTCATGCCGTAATCAAGCCGGACAGTCCTATTTGCCGCACCAGAGCCATGCTCAACCTCTTGGATTCTGATTTGCGCAAGCATTTGTTCCAGCAGCGCACAAATCTCAAAGATAATGGCACGACGCCGTTGCACTCCTGGATCCTGGACTACAGTGATCGCAAGTACAATGCCGCGTCAACAAAGAAGGCTGTCGCCATGCTCAAGCTGATTTTGGAGTACTCCAACGGTGAGGAACTGGATATGCTGGACGGAGCTGGCGATACGTGCTTGCACAGCGCCATCTCGCAGGGCCAGTTGGCCGTCATCCGCTGCCTCATCGATTTCCGACCTCAGCTTCTGTATCGCGAAAACGCAGTGGGCCGCACCCCGGCTGAGCTCGCCCACGACCAGCTATCATCGCACATCTTCCAGCACCACGATAACCGACGCTACCACTACCGCAACGATGACGGCAAGAGCCGTGCCCTCGACTTGAAAGAGAGAGACCAGGGCGAGTTTTTGCTGGACAAGCTCGCCCAGGACGACGAGGTACTCAAAAAACAATCTGATGACATGCACGCGGCGTCTTGTGGTCTTGGAGAGGCGTACACGCCGCACGAGCTGGCGCGCATCCTCGGCGCCATGGGCCTTGATAACCCCAAGGACTGGGACTGCAACGATTTGCAGACGCCGGGACTGGCGGAACGCGTGGTGTGGGACATGTGCAGCGTGGCCATGCGCAGGCACGCGGGCAAGCGTCGCCTCGTGAGCCTCAACGAGGCCAACGACGTGGCGCGGCGGCTAGGCGAGAGCGACGTGGCGTCGCGTTATTTCAGCGTCAACAGCCGCCATGCCGAGGATGAGGAGGGGCAGGAGCGGGAGGACAGGGAAGAGGATGAGGGCAAGAAATTGTCGGATTTTGTGCGTGACTCGCTGCTGCGTGCTGGGAAGTGGCTCATCCAGGAACGTGATGAGAGCGCAGCAAAGTGTTCGCAGTGCGAGAAGCATCACGAAGCTGAAGAGTAAAAACGTTTCACTGGATTATCTGAAGCTGTTGTTTATGTCGTTAGTTTCCCATTTTGCGCAATATCTCATGTAGCTACGTCTCGATGCTTGAAGTTGTGTGTTTTGAGATTTGAATTTGTGCTTTTACTCGAAATCATTGATACCGCCCTTGAATTCAAACATTAGACAGCGTTGCTATATGATTAAGAGTAGAATAAACAGTCGTGCAATTTCAGAAAGGCCTTGTAAACAGACCGTGTTGTTGCGTGTGGGAAAATAGTAAAACGGGAACATTACAAGAGGGACTTTTTTTTCTTTCTTGTCCATCAGCATTCTAGGATACAATGACCACCGTGGCACCATCTCCCCAGAGGCCAACCACGGACATGGCAAAGCCAAGCGCGGCAAGGCCCGCCTGGATAGCGTACGCGCGCGCGAGGCCCTGAACATGGACACGGACGTCCTCGCCATTGACGGGCTCGTCGACATCCTCTTCGCTTGCGGGCTCACTATGGACGTCGCCGAGGACTTCATAGCTAGCCTCCATGCTGCGCGCGCGCGCCGCGGCGCTCGTCGACGTCTTATTCTTGCTGCTGGCTGGGCGAGGAGCGCTGGTGCTGGTGGTGGCGGGAGCAAGGCCAGCGGGGCCGAGGAGGAGGCGCGGGGCGGCGGCGCTCAAAACGGCGAGCAGCGAGGCGTAGACGAGGTACGGGTGGCGGGCGCGCGGAGGGGCAAAAGCGTAGGCGAGGGCGAGGGGCGCAGCGGCGAGCGAGGACAGCGCGACGAGAGACGTCTGCAGCGAGGCGGCGAGGCGGGTGAGGGAAGCGCGGGCCGAGGAGGCGGAGGGGAGCTCGAGGAGCGCGGGGAGCGCGAGGCGCGAGACGGCGTAGGAGACGCCCTGAGGAATCTTTGAGTTAGCAGAGACCGCCGCGGGGGTGGTTAGCAAAGGGGGAGGGGGGAGGGAGGCATTGTCGTGATGGCTCTCGGGAAGGTGTGGTTCACACATGGCGTCGAGGGGCAAGCGCAATGGAGAAAGAGAGGAGGGGGGGGGGAGGGAGGAAAACGTACGGTCAGCAAGCCGAGGGACACGGTCCCCACAAACTTGAAGAGAGGAATGGCCTTGGACGCCATTGTTCTCGATGTTTTGGGGAGTGATTCGAAATGAACAATAGCTGTCTGTGGATGCTTAGGGGGGGAAGGGAGAAGAAGATGGCGAGAGGGCGATTACAGGAAATTTGGGGAAGAGAGAGCCAGTGACAGCCGACGGATTAATGGACTGACTGGTGACGTTTTGGCGTGAGTGAGGGCGCTAAGAAATAAAGACGGGGTGCTGTTGTCTGGGCTTGCGGCCAGTTTTCTGCCCGTTCTTTGATGCTTGAGCCAGCGTTCTCCACTTTGGGCGGTCGACCACCAGTGGGTAAATTTTTCCTTGCGCAAGAGTGGGCAGATTTGGCTCAACTTCTTGCTTCCTTCATCAAACCTTGGTGAGCTCCCGAACCTCGGGAGAAACGTTTCGACTTGGCCGACCACAGCGATGCAGCCATGAACAAGCTTCCCACGACCCCAATTCAACACATGCTTCGTTTTCCATCAGTCTGCTAAAATCCCCCCCTCCCCGTGACTCATGACCTCGACATGGAAGCCGCTTCGAGAAAACCTCTTCACTACTCCCCTGCCCAACGGTACGTCAAATATTTTCTACACCTTTGTCCCGCATCCCCTCGCGACTCGAAAAGGAAAAAAAAAAAAAAAGAAGAAAAATTCTCCAAATGATGATTCGTCGATATTTTCTATAATATCTTCACCCTCAAATCTTCAGGAAGAGCCGTCTGAGACTGCCCGTTTGCGCGCGCAGCCGACTAGGTTTGCCAGTTCCCGCGGATATCCTTCTTTCTTCTTGTGAGCATGGTCTTGCCGCCGCTTCTCGTCACAGAGAAGGAGTGCTGGTGACTTGCTCGCTCGAAGGGGACAACTTTATGGTTTCCGTTCTCTAAGGGGCTGGCCCGTCTGGCCGCCGCCGGGGGTCGTGGTGCTTATAAATTGGGTTTCTGAAAAGAGATTTTTCTTTCTTTTTTTTCCTTGTTCCGTCAATGTCTGTGATTTTTTCGAGCAGGCCAAATGCTCCATGGGTATCTATCTAGGATACCATGACTTTTGTGCTGCGCTGGAAAACTCGACATTGACCTCATCTCACCGTTGGCTCTCTGAATGCGTGTGCTAACAGTCATATAGTAGTTTTCCCGATTCGCGACGCAATATACGCACAAATCCCATCTATTCCCAGTTGTGTCCTTGTTGGTCTCTTCCAATGAGAGTAGTTCTGTTACATAATCTAATATACATACATCATTACCGTAATTCAAGTCACTCCCAAGCTCGTGTACTTATGCAGCCAGAGCTCAGAGCCAATCCATCTCACTATCCGAGTCGTCTACAATCCGTCCTCGCCTCCGTCCTGCCCGTCTTGCGACCACATCGCCACTCAACGGCTTTTCTTTGCCCACTGATGCCACAATGGAGGCCAGATCAGGCACGTCACTTTCTTGCGTCGCGGTGAAAGTGGTGGGCTCAAAGAACGGCTTAGATTTCGGAGCAGCGCCTCGAGGCATCGCCTGGCCAGTCGATATCGGCGACGCTGGTTGTGATTGCCTCATGCTCGAGGTGGCCACGTTGTCAGATACGACAAAGCCCTCCAAGTCACCACCACTGTCTGACCCATCCGTGTCCAGGACGTCGCTGGATCTGTCACAGTCGTCGCCCACTTCTTCCAGGCTGACAGCCGCTTTCCCTTGATCATCCTTCTTCTTCTTCTTCTTGCTTCCCTTTTTGGCCGTTTTTTGTTTCTTTCTTCGAGGGCCATCTTCATCATCCGTATCCGCTTCGGCTGCCATGTCTTCCAACGCCGCCTGAACGGCTGTGCGACGTGCCTCTACCTGATCCGGCAGGCCTCCTGTCGAGCCAAACGAGTCTCGCCCGCCGTTTTGTGGCTCTATTACAACTGCTTCATCTTCAGCCTCTGACTCGCCATCAGAGCCGACAAATCGGCGTACCGGTATCCCGTGGTATGCGCTTTCGTCTTTGTGGCGGCATGCTCGAACCAGCTTGTCCGGGTCGGTACCCATCGCGTGTAACATCTTGACGAATCGCTTGGTATAGGGTCCATGCTTCAGCAAGCACGCTGGTCCAAGACGGCGTTGCGATTCCGGGTGAGCAGTCATGCTAAGCACATCCGTTTCCTCAAATGTGCTGTGATTGAACGGCAGGTCGCGATAGAACCGGTTCAGCTCCTTAAGCTGCTCTCCATCGAGCACCACACTATCGAGATCCGGTACTTTGCTCAAATCATCCAGCTCGGGGTTGCGCTTTGGTTCGGCCTTCTTTGCCTTCTTGACCGGACCTTTCAAAAAGTCTGTCAATTTCTGAAAACCAGTTTCGACCCCATCGGGCATATGGAACTTTTTTTGCGCCTTCTTCTTTCCTGCTGCGGCTCGTCTCTTCTTTGGTTCCGGCAGCGAAGTGTCTTGTGTGTTCTCCACGGGGATATCAACATGTCTCTTGTCCACCTCGGGTCGTATGTTGCGAGGCACGATGCGAGTAGACAGATCGAAGCGAAAATTGAAGCGGCTGCCCTCGCAAATCAGCGATTGCATCTTTTCGTAATTGTCTTTGGATTTGGCAAATTGATCTTCTTCTTTGCCTCGCATTAACAGCAACACAATGTTGCCGGCTCGTTTGCGTCCAGTTCGGCCCATGCGCTGTAACATGCGAATTGGAGATGCCGACGCGTCATAGCAGACTATAAGATCCACCTGTCCAATGTCCAAGCCTTCTTCACCGATAGAAGTCGCGACGAGCACATTGAAATGGCCATTTCGAAACTTTTCAACGGTCTCGATCTGCTGTGCCTGCTTCATGCCCTCGCCTCGCTTGCCAACCGCCTGGCCAACAAAGATACTAGCCTTTACCAGCGGTGTATGCATATTCAGCAGGCGCACAATGTCTTCTGCAGAATCTCGATATTCGCTAAACACAATGACGCGCGTGCCAGAGTCTTCTCCTCGGTCCATGAAGTGGTTCAAGACCGTGTCGGCCAAGGCTGTTTGTTTGGGATGCCCAACAAACCCGTCTCGTTTCATCCAGCTGGCAATCTTGTCCATCATGTCTTGGAAACTAGGATGTTCGATAAGTTGCCGCTTGTACTTGGATCCCTTTTGTCCCTTTTCCTCCTGTTCGCTCCGAAAATCCAATAAATTGTCGTAGAACGGCTTGATGCCATGAAAGGTCAAAAGTTTGATGGAATGCGCCAAACTTGTGAGCACACTAAAGATGGCGCGCATCATAAATTGAACGCCTTGATTGACGTGTTTACCTCGTGTTGCCATCCACTCTTTTTGCGATTGCAGTAAGCCAAATGCCGATATCGACATTGGACTCCTTCCGTACCAAATATTCTGGGCGCTGAGCTTATCCAAGAGCGGCTTGAGCGCCTCTGAAAATAATTCGCCAATAAGATTGATCTCATCAGAGGGCTCAAGAACCACTTGTTCAATATTCCTGTCATGGACGTATTGACGAATGTCAATCGAATCCTCAGTGCGAATCTCGCAATGCGAAATTCCAAGGTTGTCGATAATTTCTTGCACTGTTTCGATTTTGGAGCCTGGGGTGGCTGTCAAGGCGAGAACACGGAAACTCTTCGAAAATCGCCGGATCAATTTTGCGACTTTGGCGTACGCGTACTCTCCGGTGGCGCGGTGAGCTTCGTCAACAACGATGAGACAAATGCTTTTCGGGTCGGCGTACCCATGCGACAAGTCGTTGAGAAGCGTCTGCGGTGTCATGAAAAATACCCTTCTCTTTTCCCACTCCTCCTCTCGCAGAACAGGCTGAACGTCGCCTGTAAGCAGTGTTGTTTCCGATCTCGGTATACCTGCGATGTTGTAGCAAGCATCTATTTGCTGGGCAACCAATGGTTTTGTAGGTGCAACAAAGATAATTTTAGCCTTCTTTGTCCATCGGTAGAAATTAAGCATAACTGTGGCAGCGATGAAAGTCTTTCCGAGACCCGTGGGCAGCGCAACCAAGGTGTTGTTGAACAGGCTGTTCTTCACAATACTGAACTGGTAGTCGCGAATGGCTCCCAGATTTGTAGGATATACCCATGTCTCCATGGCCTCCTTGTCCAACTCATGATGACTAGGCTCTTCCCGGGGCAAGTCGGCGCGAAAGACTCTGGTAACATTGGACTCCTGCGGTTGGCTACTGACCTCACCGAGTGGTTTCCCGAAGAGTGTTGTCTGTCTGTAGGTCCCGGATTCAGATCGCTGGAGGCCGGTTCGCGGCGCAGTTTGAATGTTATTGGGCCGAAACTGGGTAGGCGGGGGCTCGGGAGAGGAAAATGCATCGTCAGGCAAACCCTCTAATTCTGGTGCAACATTTCGATTGACCAAAAGTCCTTTTGCGACAACCTGGCTATTTGAGGAAGTAAATGACTGGTTCAGCCGAACACTGGAAGACGAAACTTGATCAAACGCAGTGTTAAAGTCCTCGTCGGCGATATCGTCGTCAAACTCATCGGAGCTCATGGCGACCAGTACTTTGCGCGACGTGGTACAGAGTTTGAGCCGGTATAGTTCTTATGCGCTATATTTGAAGCAAAGTACTCATTTCTCACATGATAGCTCAAACCTGAATATCGATGTTTGTCGCCGAGCCGAGAGAACAAGTCCTCAGATTGAGTCCACTAACGAGGCAATCTACGCGCCTGGCATCGCGTTTGGTAAAGTGTGACGCGAAACAAGTACCACGGCACGTGACTTGCCCGACGGTTAATGATTCGGCCTGATTGCGACCTGCAAGCCTCAGTTATGATTGTTATGAGCCGACATTTTTCGGGACAAAATTGAAACAAATCCTGCTACTTTGGGTCTGCGTTCAAAAATTCGACCATTTTGCTCTTGTCTTTCTCAGTCGTCAAGTCGTCATTGGGCCTCTGCCCACAGATTAGTCTTACCAGGCGGGGGCTGAAATTTAGCTATCAAATTTTGAATTTCTACTTATAACTAGGATGTCTTTAGCTAATCAGAGCATAGTATTTCAGGACAATCCCAAGGTACATAGCACACGCCTTAACCACGCGCCATCTACCATAAGAACGCCGCCAACGCCGCCGCCAACAACGCCGCCAATAACGCCGCCAATAAGGCCCTGTAAAGGCGGCCACTTAAGGCGCTGCTAGAATAGCTGCTAGAGATGTAAGTAATATATAGTAAGAGCGATAGCGAGAGTGGTGGCGAGAGCGTGAGTAAGAGGAGGGAGATGGCGAGAAAAAGTCACTATTTTATGGGGCTGCCTCTAAATGCCACGCTCTAATTAGCTATAGTCCCGGTTATGAGTAGAAATTCAGAATTTGATAGCTAAATTTCAGCCCCCGTGCCTTGCAGCCTGGATGCAGAAGTGGGGCCATCCATGAAAATAACTTGTTCCACCCACCTGCCTTCGACAACCCTTTCTTCATCTTTGTTCTTCTCATTCTTTCACACAGCTTTGTTCCAGTCTCAAGCAGGCGAAGCTACATTACGGCTATACCCTTCCTGCAAATATCAAATATTCTGTGAAGATTGCCGAGCAACACTTCTCGACCTAGCCGACAACGCGTCGAGCAGATCCTTTACATTGTCAACATCAACAATCTTCAACACACCATCCGCCCCGATCAACCTCCCGCATCGGTCGGCTCACGACACTACAAACCAATAAGGCAAGACCTTTATTGCCCGTACTGTGGTCAGCCAGCGTCTGGCGTCCAACACTTCCAAGGCTCAACCCCGTGTCGAACCCGCATCTTCCTCTCTCCAACAGTCAACAGCCTACGTGCATAGCTCAACCACCTCACATCTACCTAAAACAACTATGGCTCCACGTGGTGCTCGCAGTGGTGGCGCTCAACCATCGCGCGGGTCAAAGGCGACTTCCATGAAGTCTAGCGCTGGCTCTCGAGGTGGTATTCAAAAGAAAAGAGCCGGCGCTACCAGGATTGACGGAGATGGAGATCTCGACATGGATAGCGCTGCTCGGCGCTCAGCCAGGTCCGCCGCTGCACAGCTAGGCGGCGGTCAAGCAAAGCCCAATACGAGATCCTCCACTACGAAAAGCGCTCGCGGCCCTTCCAAGGTGGCACAAAACATCATGAAACAACTAGCCAATGGTAATATTGGCGATAGCGCGTCTCGTGTCACCAGAGGAAGAGCGAAAACCGGAGCTGGTCTGTCGTATCTCAGAGTTTATGGCCTCCGGCAGAGCAAGGCCTCCAGCAACCCCGATGGCGGGGTAAAAGATCTTCTCAGCTTTCTGGAAAGGAAAGCTTCCGGATTCACCACCGGCCGCCTAAGACGAAACCCTATGATTAAGAAGGTATGTGATGATATTGACCATGTTTCAGGGCGCATCGAATTTCAGCAACTATCCCGGATGGCTACTTGTCAAGCCAGGCGCTCAGCGCAAGACATGATTTTCTCAGCACACTGCAAACTGCATCAATTAAATGCCCCGAAACTCTCCCTGGTATCGATTACTCGCTGACATTACTCAGTCACATGTTGCTGGGGACTATGTATTCATAGGTGCCAGTAAAGACGACGCAGAAGAACTAATCAAACTCAACACTTTCATGTTCGCTGGCGTAGAATTGGAAATTGTTGAGTCTACAGAAGGGCTCGGGCAGCCCAACAAGGCAACAGAATCAAAGGAAACGCAAGAGCTTCGCGCCAAGTTGCAGGCAATTCTTGGTTCGAGATACTTTCAGGCGAACAAGCTGCTAAAACTGGACGCCCTCTCAACAGATGCAGAGCTCGTCCAGCTTGGGATGTTTGAGAATCGCGAGCGAGCTCTCAAGACCTTCAAGGGCCTGATGGTCATTTGTGATGACCTTTTCAAAACGGCTCAGGAGAAACGCGACGCCATTGAAAGCATCAGCGTAGCGAACAATGGCATTGACGACGTCACCCAGGTGGAAAATGTTGCAAACACATTTCCTCAGCTCAAGAATCTTGACATGAGTGGCAACCAGATTGCAAATATGAAGGCCATGGAGCGCTGGAAGGGCAAATTCAAGGAACTCAAGACGCTTTACATGGCCGGTAACCCCATTGAAACTGCCGACCCAAGCTATCAAAACGTCCTGTTAGAATGGTTTCCCAAACTTCAGGACATCAACGGCCGAGAGTTACGAAGTGCGGCCCAGATTGCGGAGCGCGAGGAAGCTCTGAAGCCAAAGGCTATCCCGCAAAGTGGCCCAGACTTTCGGGATGTCAATGGGATCGGCGAGAAGTTTTTGTTGGAATTCTTTGGGGCCTACGACAATGACCGTCAAGGCCTAATTACCAGACTGTACGACGAGGCGAGCCAGTTTTCTCTAGCGGTTGATACCAGATCGGTCCGGGATGACGGTGCGCCGGCACCGCTGCCCTGGGCAGCCTACTTGAAATTTTCAAGAAACCTGATCAAAATTACGCATCAAAACGCCAGAGCCACGCGACTGTTCAAGGGCGCGAGTGGCATCTACGACTTGTGGAAAATCTTGCCGTTGACTCAACATCCCAACATCAAGACAGATTTGAGCAAGTACATTATGGACTGCCATCCACTTCCGGGCCTGGTTGACCCTTCTGGGCAGAATCCCCTGGGAGTGGACGGGCTCATTATTACCGTCCACGGCGAATTCGATGAATATGATCAAACCAGTGCCACGACTGGCAAGAGGAGCTTCTCGCGGACGTTTGTGCTTGGACCCGGCCAGCCAGCAAGAGGTGGAATTCGGGTCGTCAGCGATATGCTTTCGCTACGGGCTTGGAACGCTCTACCCAACGTTTTTGATGCCAATGCCACAGCACAGGCTGCCCCGGCTCCTCCAGTGGCACAAGCAACGGTTCCGCCGGGTGGCCCAGTCGCAGGGGCGCCAGATCATCAGCAGCAGGTCATAATCGATGAGCTGTGCAAACAGACTGGCATGACACAGCAATACTCTGTGATGTGTCTTACGCAGGTCGACTTTGTCTTTGACAAGGCGCTTGCAATTTTCCATGAAAGAAGGGTGTGTGCATCTATCTAACGGCAGATATAGGAAGTCATTGCTAACAAGGTGTATAGGCGCAGCTGCCACCTGAGGCCTTTGCTGCTAATACGCAGTAAAACGCAGGCTGGGAACCGTGCGGATCGGGGGACGCGGATGGGATGAATATTGCAAGCTGGGAGGCTATGACGATACTCGAGGAGGATTCAAAGAGTTGGGATCATTGGGGGGAAGTTTGTTTTGTAACGATATCATTAATGTGTTCAGCCGATGGCATACTGTATTCATGGAGAGGCAAGGCGTTAATGGACTGTTGCATTCAATACCTGATGGGCGATGATGGGCATAGATACCAAAGTACTTTGTACCGCCTTGATGACTGCCGTCTGTGTGTGCGGATATGCACCATGTTGGTTAATACTTATCCAGAGAAGACGTGTGCCGCCGACTGATATGTCTTTCGCTAATAATAAGAAAGAAGATGGTCTCAGCTACTTGCTGATTGAGTTGCGGAGTGGCGTTATCCCCATCGCACAGACGATGCGCACATGGTCGATGTGTCGGATGAATTACAAATTGAGTCAACCAAGCAACTACAATACTTTTACGAGATGTACAACGTGAAATTGACAACACTAAATGTAAAGCTCGAGGGGAGCTGTTTTCTTTAAGGTGACATGTTTCTCGTTTCTCGTTTCCTTCTCCTCGTAGTCAAACTTTTTTTTTTTTTTTTTTCGTAATTTGGCTTTTATCCAGGCATAGGGTAGCAACAACGTTGGAGCAGAACGTGTGGGGAAGCCACAACGGCGGTCGCAGGTAGGCGCTGACAGTCGCATCTCGCCGAGAGTCCCTAAATACTTGGCTTCCTATTCCAAAGAAAGAAAAGAAAATAGAAAAGTAAGCCCAATGACGTGTTACATGCCACCTTTTCAAAGGGAGTTTCTTGCTTTCTTTTGTCCCCTTCAAAGGGTTAATCGCTCCCCTTTCTTTACAACCTACATGTACATGAGCGGGGCCCGCACAGAGGCTGGATGGGCATGGGCGTGTCTGTGAACAACTGAATACTCTGGGGCATCTTTTTTCGTAGTTACGCAAGGCGTTGCGCAAGGGGGGATATAATAAGGTCCATGACCGAATAAAAGCAACATACCAAGGTACGGAGTAGCCGGCTGATGGTCTTCTTTTCTTCCCCTGTTCCCATGGAAAACATTTCCTCCCTTGAATACTTGCTTCTTCTAGGTTGATTCTGGCAGGGGCTAGAAAAGAAAAACAGAAAACCAAAGCAAACAAAACGCCATCGCCTGGCTGCATCAACTGAACCATCCTAAAAAACCCCCCCCCTTTGCTGCTATTTTTAAACGGCAGATGACGACAAAGAGTTCGTGAGACGGACTCGGGCGGAGGTCTACTATACCTCGTACCAATGATTTCGTTGAACCTATCTGTAACGAGATGGCAAATCGGGTGCTGCTGGGCATGTATCACGACGGCCATCGTCTAGGTCGTTGCTGGTTGTTGAAATTTCAGGACGAATAACTGCCCCGACCGATGCCACTGTGTAATTTGAGAATAGCCTGGTGCTAACTAGTCCTGGCCGTCTAGGCTGGTTATACCTGTAAAGTCGTAATACATGTGCTTCATGCGGCGGGGCCGACGTAGACAAATCTTTTTCATACTTACTTGGTATGGAAAATTGCCCGACCGACATTGACAGGGAACTTTGTTCTGCTTGTCTTCTATTTACGGCATTGTGCCGGTATCGTCGATGTTGGGCACTGTCGCGACGCCACCAGACAGACGTATGCAAACTTTGCACGTCTTCGTCTCATGTAAAGGACTTGGCAGGAGATGCAAGCCACAGTACCTTGTTTCTGTCCGCGAGCCGCACTGTATCTGTTCTCAAGGCAGCTTGTTCAAATGAGGAATAGAGGGAGTTATTAAATGAATGAGTCGAGAGAAGGATCACAAATACCTTCACAGCAGCAGCAATGACTCGGTAGATGCCAATCATCCTGGCCTGACCCCAACTACGGAGTAATAAGCGGCGGCAATTTCCTGTACTTGCTCGCCGGCGGCTCGTACAGGTCAGCATCTGCACGCATCTGCCATAATGATTTGATTTGCATCCAATGTTTCAGTTCTCGAGCAAACGTTGGATAAGTGTCTTGGCTGCAAGTGACGAGCAGAGTCATCATTCCGCGCACATCACACGACGACGTCTAAAAAGGCTCAGAGGTTCGTCAGATCTGGTACAAATGTACTTTCCGCAGTCGGGCAGTTTCATGCGTTCTGCTGTGTCTTTGAGCACTAGTTATTGTCTCAGGCGCGGACAATATTCTCAGCCACCGACAACAACAAGAGTCGTTGGGCTGCCAGTGATGCTTATTAGACGTGGAAAAGGTCCTCATCATAACTAAATAGACGTGTACGTGCCTGCACAGGACAAAAAAGGACGAGCACACTGCACTGCGCGACAGCCGGCGTTGGCGGGGACGGGTAGCCATGTGCCGTGCCGGACCTGCCAATGAGATCAGCGCACATGAGTGTTTGCTGCGTGATGTGATGTGACGCGGCACGCTCGTCGGGCTGGGAGGGGCAGTCTGCTGCGGTAGGACGCCCAACCCAAAAAAGAGAGGTGCAAGGTGCGAGCATCTTGTTTCCGGTGGTTGTGAGGTGTTGATAACTAACTAGAGCTCTGAATGTCCCAGGCAGGAGCTTGGTGCTGCACAGCCTATTTGGATAGGTACTCGAAGGACTTGCGGATAGAAGCTTCGAATTCCTAGCCAGTACGAATTGCGGCGTTAATCGCATGGGTACACGTATGCCTCTTCTACTAAATATTAGTTAGTAATAATAAACTCATCGTAAATACTGGTAATTGCGGTCAAAAGAAACAGAGATTCCCCTCGCAGGCTGTGCTTGGTATTGTGGAATAACGTGGAGACCTTGTTAGTTATGCGACCTCCGTACTCCGTAGACCGTTGACAGCCATGCACGCCACGTCGGCTCGTGAAGAGGTTCCCAGTGTTTCCATGCTAATATTCTTAAATACTCTATTCTTAATAAGAGCCTTGCTGAAAAATGTCGGAGAGAAGCATTGTGATAATCCAAACCTTGTTCTTCGTGCACGTCCAACGACGGCATCCGATTCGGGGCAACCTTGCCATTGTCTACTTCGAGGCTTTGGGGTAATACACTTAAGCGAGGCTGCCGGAGGCGAAACGCTAACAATCCAGTGATTAGAGAAGCAACACCGGTGCGGGGGAGGGCAAAATGACAGCCAATGCAGATCGGGTCGAAGTTGGTGCTTTTTGAGGAATCAGACTAATCCGTAGGCCATCCCGTTTTAGCGCGTTTCAGACTGAGTGAACCTTTGTGGAGGCGGTTTGCCAGGGAGGGGGTACGCAGAAGGAATACCACTGTCGAATCGAATGTGGTTCTTTTTGGAAAATAGAGCTTGCGTGGGATCAACCTGTGGCTTATTACTCCGTAGGGTGCTCATTTCGATGGGAAACAGGGACAGACCCTTGATAGCCTAGCGATGACGCCAGTTGTAATTTCATTCTTTTCGACTTGAACGGCGAGGCTTAAGCGATTGCCGGTTCGAATTTGGCGCAAATGTTTCTTTTCGAGCGGATGTATTTTTGTGATGCACTTCATAATCACTGATACTCCGTAGTGGTGGTGGTGGTGGTGGTGGCAGGTCGCGTCGTTGTCTCAAAGGGGGCCTTGCTGCATCACACATCTCATACATTGAGCTAGTATTTGCTGCAGTGTAACGAGAGAGAGACCCGGATGATCTCGTCTTGCACAGGTCACTATGCAGCAGCAGCAGCTAATGAGTATTCGGGCACTCGATAGATGGTTTTGCCGGAGCACCGCGTATGTAAAAGAAACTTTGCGTCATGGTCTTGTTTGCTGCATGTCTTTGATGCAAGTCGAATTTGGGGTCTGAGCGTCTGGGCGGCGCGTTGTGCACAAGGGCCCACCTTTGCACAATGACGCTGCATAAGCAAGCATGTTCATGAGCTGTTCCTTTGTCAGTACTTTGGTTGTACCAGTACATTGCACACCGACGTGGCTCGTGTGGTCGGTGCCCACTAACACCAGCCAGCAACTGTAGAGCAAACTATCCGTACAATTCGCAGAAAAAACCAGGATGCCAGAAAATGACTTGCAGTAAAAAATTAAACTATTCATCACAAACTATCCGTAGCCCGTCCAGTAATGATTCGCAGTTTGGCGCCGGCAGGCTGATTGATGACCGCAATTCCCCACGTTCCGCTCGCTCGCGTGTGGGAATTTTGAGTCCAATAATGCATTGGTGCGGCGCGCGGTCCATTTTGTGCATATGCGGCATGCGCATGTTGTGCAGCTAGTGCTGTTGAAGCTGAATGGCAGCCGCATTCTCCAGCTCAGTACTGGCCGAATTGGCTGACCAGCCACCGCCTGAGCTATGGAAATTCGCGGGGCATGCTTTCTTTGCCGAGTAGAGAGCTTTTCTTCGTATTGATGATAATAGCAAGCGCCAAAAATCAACTGTCTCCCTTTATTTAGTTTCTTCTTTTCTGCCGTCTGTCTTTTGTCCCGTGTTTTACACATGTTCTACGCGTCCTGTACTTTTGTTATCGATTTAATAACTGAACACGTATCGACGAAATTCACTTCAAATGCCTAACCGAAGATTCAAATGAGGAAAAATTATCAATCGTACGAATAACCGCCTGCAACTACAACTCTTGTGCCTCTACGGATACGGATTATTGCATTCGACATCACTGATTTGACTGGCTACCCTCCCTTCGCAGCTTAGTCCCTGCGCTAGCCACTTTGGGCTGCAGGAACCGGGGTCAAGCGGAGCCAGCGAAGCACAGGACGGCCTGCAGCCAGGAACCACCACCGCCATTTTTACATTGACCCCCCTCCGAAGTATTCGCCCCTGAAACCAGCCACGCACTGAGAGATGCAAAATCGGCGAGACCTGCATCGCACCGTACAACACTGTACGGATATGTTCAGTGTTGTACGCGCCGACGTGGTGCACCGCTGGTGCTCCCACAAAGCGACCTGACCGGAACCTCCAACACGCCACGCCAAGCGTGCAGCCAGAGTGCAGCCAGAGTGCAGCCGAGATGAATGGATGGTACCTGGTAGAGAAGCAGCACAACAGCTCGACTGTCGCCCGATACTAGCAAGCCTTACAGAGTCCGTCGACTCACCTGTTGCTTGCATCTGGTCTCTTTTGAATTTGGAGTCTCGCAGCATCTGAGGCTCAGATATTGGTACTTCGTAGTAGTTACACTTTGGAGTACAGGGCAAGCAAGCAGGTGCGGCCCACTGATTGGCCCGACTCTGCCGGCGCCCCGCACACACGCCCCTGACAGCTTTTAGCGTCCTTTCGCCCCGAAAATTGCCCTGAGAAGCTCCACGACAGGTGAAGCCCAAGGGCTCTTGGGCGCGGACTGAGTGTCAATGCAGCGAATGCCCATGTCGAATGCTACTCATTGTCGCCTTTCTCTTTTCTTCCGTATTCTTTTTCCTGGTCTGTGCAGTGCCGTCCGTTGTTCGCAGTCAGTCTACGGATAGAGAGACGGTGAACGTGCCCGCGCCGTCATTGTAGCAGTCTTTATCTTGATAGGGGCACTTTTCAGGTATAGGATGCCCTGCCAACTGCCTGTGATGTCTCGCAGCACCCAGGATTAGCACCTTTGCCGTAATGATGCCCGACCCCTAATCAGAGAGAGTACAGGTACCTCGCTGTCGTTCCCCTGCCCTTTTTCCTTGTCAGTCCAATGGCACCTTCCGCTGCACCTGGCTCCTGACGTGCTGTTGGCTGGCAAGCTAAAATAGTACTTGGCCAGTCCGCCTTCACTGCCAGCCGCTAAAAGTCACTTTGTAGTGTGGGAGCCCGCATCGCCTTCGTATTGTTAGCTCGCACGCCCCCCTGGTCTGTCTGCCAGCCTTCTCCTGATTATTTGCTTCTCCTGTGCTTTTCCTCTCTCCCCATTTCTGCTACTCCCGCTTCTCATCTGTGCAGCCTTTTTTTTTATTTCCCGTTCTCTGACTTATTGCCTCGTTCGCGAATTTCTGTCGAGGCTTTCCTTTTCTTTTCCGTCGCCTTGTACTTGGTTCGGGGCAGAGCTGTCATTCCAGCTTCAGCTCCCCGCTAGCAAATCAAGGCTTGATCGCGGCCGTCTGCTTGCTCACTGCATTCCAGTACCACTACCCGCTCCAATACATACCGTCTGGTACGAGGTTGCACCGCAGCACGCTTCGCAAACACGATATTGCCATATCCGATTAGAGCGAGCCGCGTTCTCTCTTGTAACTTCTTTTTCTCATCAAAACTCTTCGAATCCGCCGCCTGGAGCGCTGCATCCGCACACTGGACCGGACAAACGAACCGCTCACAAGTAGCTTCGATTCAAAAAATCACAAGAAAGAAAGTCTGACGGCTGGTTGTCAACGACTTTTCCCATTCTCATTCAACCGGGCCGACTCTTCGATCGTCTTCGATAACCGTTTACAATTTCTCCCCTCAAAAAAACGCGCCACTCAACGAGTCGTGAAAACATCACCCGTTATACATCACCAATTTGCATAACAGAACTTTTCTAGTATTTCCGATACGCGCCGTCCATTGTTCAATTGATACTGCCGAGTCATGTTATATTGATCATATCCTGCTCTCGACTTCTCCGTCTGAAACAGCCGCCCAGTTTGAAGGGACGAGCCATTCGCAATGTCTGTCCCCAAGCCTGATGATATGTCCATGCTCGACAATGCTTGCACAGTTATTGTCGACAACACATTCTATTCGTACTCGGAAAAGGGCTTTCTGTCTCTGGCCCTGGAGGATAGCGCGAAATGGAAGACTCTCAACGGTAGCGTCAAGGTGACAGGACCTTCTTGCGCCGGTAAGAAGCTGTCCAACAAAGGCGCAGCCTCTCTACTAGTAGTCGGTGGCTACAGCGATGATAAGGGCTATCCCGGCTTGCAGGAGTACACCTTCTCCACCGGCAGATGGGAAACTCTCACACCCCTGACTCTGGACTTACAGAACCGTCGCGGCCACAGTGTCGTCTACAACGATGCCTCCGACACGATTGTCGTCTTTTCTGGTACCAGGTCGGATGATCCAGGCGCTGCTCCAGGTGCTTCGCAGGAGACTTACAAGATTCAGATTTCCGGAGCCCAACCGCTCCGAGTAACATCTGCAAACCCCCCAGGCTCTGGTAGAGCTGGCGCAGTCAAACCAATGCTCTTCCCTTGGGCTGGTGCCGACGTTGCCTTGGTCTCTGGTCCTGCAGATGATGGCACTGTCTGGCTTATGAACTCGGATCTGGGTAATAATGATGGGTGGAGATCGGTTGGAAGCATCAAGGACTCATGGCCCTCAGATTCTGCCGCAGTCCGTGGCGCACTGGTTGCTAGCACGAGCGATAGCTCCTTGAGTCTGCTCAAATTCGACCTGAGCCGCTCGCCCAATGCCGTGACGCGCATACCACTTGCCAAAGCTCCGAATGAAGCCATGCACGGCGCAGGAGCTGTGACAAAGCGCAGTGTCGACTTCGGCCTTGACAACTGGCCCGAGTACAACAGCACTCACGCACCGGATACGACCAGAAACGGTTACTCTGTTGCTCAGGGTGCCAATGGCATGATAGTCATGTCTGGAGGCAACGCTAAGGAGCCGGTTGCCATCTTCAATGCGCAAAAAAACAGCTGGGTCAATGCCACTGAACTTCTCGGTGACGGCGCACAGAAAATTCTCGCTTCCACAACATCCACTACAAGCACTACCTCAACCTCGACGACGGTTTCCTCCACCTTCACTACCTCAGTTAGCACGACCACGACAACCACGACTGCAACTCCCACGGGAACAAGCCCTGCTACCAAACCTGAAAAGCATGGCCCTAGCTCAAATGCTATCCTTGGGATCACTTTGGGAACTATTGCAGCATTTCTCGCCATTCTCCTGGTCGTTCTGCTTTGTCTTAAGCGCCGCAAGCGTCGCATGAACCCTAATCAGGGCGGTATTCTGAACCCGGATGAAAAGGAGACGATGGCGTTTGCCAGGAGCGCGCAACCTCCGACGATGCAGGCCAAGTATCGCAGTCACAATCCCACGCTCTCCACCGAATCGTATTCTTCTGTCGCCATCCTTATGGGCCGAATGGGACCTCAGAAGCAAGCTGGTGTAAACGGCAAGATGTCGCGCTCGTCGTCGAGGAGCTCAATCAGCTCTCTGCGCAAGCATTTCAAGAGCACCATTAGCAAGCCGATTCCCCAGCCCTCGAACAATCCAATGTTGCAGACTCAGAACGACCGTGGTGTTGCTTTCGACCCCGCCGTTGCCGAGCCTCGACCACGCAATGGTGAACCTGCGTCTACCAGGGACGGCACCCGCCGCAGCTCTGGTTGGAACAAATATTGGTCTGGAGGAAGTGCTCTACAAATTCTTGGGTATGGAAATAAGCGAGCGACTGTCACCTCAGAGCGCAGCTCTCGCTACTCGGAAGCCAACTCGGCCAGTCACAATGTCCGTGCAACGCAAGATTCTGCCACGGTGCCCCCTCTCAATTTTGAATCTCGACCTGAAGTAAATAGCGTCAACACAGGAAGTCCGGTTGTATCGCAATACGTCAGCAAGATTCCGACGGAGGGTATGGCCGGCACGATTGAGCGTCCCGTGTCGCCTCTGTCAATGGCTTCCGGATACTCGAGCGGGGTGCCGGAGAGCATCAATGAGATGTCGCGAAACTCTGGCGAGAACAAGCCTTGGGGTCATGACCGCGCCCCGAGTAGCATATACCAGCATCGCCGAGAGGACTCGTCGACTGTACCGCAAGGCTCTGGAGTAAGTCAACAGCCACAGCTTGCCATGGCAGCCACATCGACAGACATGAGCTGGCTCAACTTGGGCGACCAAAACCGTAAATAATGGTTGCACTCATTTTTTGCAAGGTTCAACGAAGGCATGGTCGTTGAGCATCTGGTTGCGATGGCTTGGTTGGCTTATACCCTCTTTGTTTGATAGCGTTTCTCGTTCTCGGGCCTGTTAGCGCGGCAGGACTTTTACTTTTTGGTGGTTTTGAAATGGGAGAGTTACCGGATCGGGGCTCGAGGAAGCATATTGCATAATATTGCATAGACTGACGCAGCGCGAGCAAGACCGCACTGCGACGGAGCGTCACTCTTTGGTACCGACATTTTTTTTTTCCGACGCGTTTTATTTCTATAGCGCACGGGTGTGTCTGTCGACCGCCGTGGGCAGTTATGGGTGACACATTTTGTCAAGATGGACCCCAACGACAAGGCCAGAGATTTCCGATTGGACATATCAGCCTCATATCACACACATTTTCTCTTATCTGTCGCTTATACATTCTAGACTAGGGCCCGGGTTTGGCCCGCCTTGCTCTTGATTCCAGCTGATTGAGCTGTTGTCACCAGTTCCTAACACACATAGTTGCAAAGGTGGAATTGACGGTTTATAGTAGAATCAATGGCGTTATTCGATCTATATATTTTGCATGCTGTAGAAGAAGTACAAGGCCGCGCTGGTAAAGTGCATGTCTGCCGATGTTTATTCCGTTTTGCAGAAGCCGCCAAGGCTTGCTTGCAGGTAGTTGCTGGTAGTTATTTGGGGAGATAGTAAGCAACGACGATGGCAGTCATCATTTGTGCTTTGCAATATTGTGCAAATGCAGTTCATGTGTCCCGAGTCATGTTTTCCGAGAGGAAGCCGGCATACATATTGAGATGCGCCGTTCTTTAACATAGTTTGGTCTGGCATGGCAGGGAAATGTAGGAGAGGACGTTGTTCGGTGAGCGAGGAGGGGAAAAGCACCCGACGACGCCGCCAACGCTGGCCAGGGGTACTAGTTGCTACAATTGCAGAGGGCAAATCTCTCCGACATGGTAAGTGAACAAGGCGGCAAGAAGCAAAATCTCTCTCGAAAGCCGGGTATTGTCCTTGTCAGGCCGGGCTGGAACCACGGTAGAACTGGCCCGGAGACAGGAGATGGTCAGGGAATTGCGAGGGGAAAATGGAATGATGCCTTGGTGATGCCCGCTTGCAGAAAAAAGTCCGTTACGAGTCATTCTCCCATGAGGGGTCCTGCAGAAGAGAGGAGTTCATCCGAAGCTTGGCCAAAATGGAGAGGCTCGGGAAGGGGAAGCTGTTGAGATACAAGGTCGTATTATAAAAGTGCAAGTCTGGACCTTTCTGGAACAGGTACCTTGGGGCAAGATCATGACACCAGCGTCTCAACTGGTGGCCGGAGGCTGTCTTTCCTTTGCTCTGATCGATGCCCATCTGTTTAGTCATTATGTAACGTTCTTGGGAAAGGGGGGGTAAAACCCCGCCCTCCCGTGCAGGGCGGGGAATACATAAATAGTGTTGTTGAATTACATTGTGGACTGGCGACATGTTATCAGGGACTCGGTGAATTTTTTTTTCTTTTCATCGGCTGCTTGGATACATCGGCTGTTTACATACGTTTGGGTATGAGGCTGGGATGCAGAGTTTATTTATTTGTTGCTGGAAAAGAGAATTGAAATGAGACGGGTGTACACAGTAGGTGCGAGTGTCATGGCGGCATATCGGCTGTCACAGTGCAAATGGGCGTGGGCAGTATTCGTAGATAGCCGTATGACGGGGAACTACAAAGAATGCACCGTAGCTTGGTTTCTTTTTTTGGACTCTTCGTTTACCTGGGGTTGAACAAGCTTGCTTTTAAAGACGCTCGTCTTCACCCATCGTAGGGGCGAAGCGACGAACCGCAGCCATGGGATGAACAGGAGCAAGGAATTGCCAACTGACGGGCTGTTAACTGGGTAGCGTATCTTGTAATCCGTAGGCTCTGCTATTATTATTACTTACGGTTGACACGACAGGCATTAACCCCGTTGCATGAGGAGGCTGCGTATGGCTGCGCTCCGTATGGATGGGAGGCACTCCGTAACGATGGGCTGAATACATCCCTGCCGCTAGCTGAATGAATGACATGCGTCTTTTCTTGCTGCGATTTGAATGCAAATGATGCAGACCAGAGGCGGGCTAAGACGAGCGGGTTGGCCGGGGCATGCGGCGAGAAGAGCGCGGTGCAACTCGATCGAGGGAGCGTGGGGGCGAGAAAAGTTGGTGTGTGGAGCCTTTCCATCAAGCTTGAGTGATCAACTGCCAATCTGAGGCATAAAAAATGAAGGAAAAATCCAAGAAAAAACTGCCATGCCCACAAGCATAGCTCGGGCCATTCTCCTTGGCGCAGGAGATGAATCCGTACCAAGGCAAAGGTAAATAACTTTTACTATCTGGACTGATAGCAAATAGCCTAACGAGTGATGGGACCAATGAGGAACCGGAAAGTGGCTCAAGCTAGAGCTGGTGGGCGGGCGGGCGGTGCTGGTCAACTGGTTTCTGCCAGTTCCAGCTCCTGCTGCCCTGGGGCCTGCACCACTCGAGCTGCCCCACAGAGGATCCTCTCTGGTCGAACCACCAAAAGTCACAAGTCAACGGGCAAACGGGGTACAGAGATGGCGCTTGCTAGTAGTTAACTAACTACGGATAACTCTTAATGATGCGGCAAATGTTGGCCTTGTTTGCTCGTGACATATTCCCAAATTTCGAGGCTAGTCAATGGCGAGCCCACGGGGAAAAAACCAACCCACCGGCACCACCAAGCCCTTTCGCCGCCTGGCTAGGTTCAAGGTCCTAGAGAAGAAACCCCTCCGACACAACCCGCACCAATATTTCCGACGGCCAAAAAGTCAAAACTGGCAGCAGCAATCACTGAACAAAGGATCCATGAAACACGACATACTTCAACTGCTCGAGGCTGCTTAGAACCACCCAATTCAGCCATCCAGCCTCCAAAGCACTGCAGCCACCAGGTCGTGTCTGCACCAGTTGACCAGTTGACCACCTAGGTACTAGTAGTTGGCCAGGGTCCAGCTCCTTCCTCAGCGCCCGCCTGCGCTGCAAGACCCGCCAATAAAGAGTACCTACCTACCTACCTATATTCCAGGCCGACTAGCCAGGACTCGCGCCGCCGCCGACCGACGCCGCCTCCTCTTTCCGGCCGCCTTCCTAACTAGCCATCTCGAAACCTTTTCCGGAACAAAATTAAATCGACTGTCATTGTTTGCGACTCTCGCTTTCTTCTTCTTCGAGACCTCTTCTCCCCAGCGGCGCACCGTGGCACAAGACACTAATTGCCCGGCTTGGACCAACCTCAAAAAGAACAGGAAAAAAAAAAAGGCCGCCTGCCGCCTGCCGCAACACATCACACACACATTCGCTCACCCCCTCAGGGCCCTACACAGGTCTACCGCCATGATGAGTTCTGCCGCCTGGGAAGGCCAGGACCAGCACATGGCCTCGGGTCCCGACGACGACTTCCATCAGTTCCTCGACATGACTGGCATGGGCACCATCCCCGACGCGACCGCCATGCAGTTTGACTTCCACCCCTTCAATGACGGCTCCTCCGCCGCGCCTCAGCCCATGATGGCCAGCGCCCCTCACCCGCAGCACTCCCAACACCAGCACCAGCAGCAGCCGCATCAGGCCTCCTCGACCGGCGATGCCCTCATGACCGACTCGGATCCCTCCGCTATGATCCCCCGCAGCGACGGCCTGCTGCAGAACCACACCCCCGCCATGTCTGCCGTCTCCCACCCGTCCATGCTCGCCAGTTCGGCACCCGACTCCATCTCCAACATTGACGCCCAGATTCACTACCTGCAGCAGCAAAAGTTTCACCAGCAGCAACGCCAGCTCCATGAACAGCAGGCCACCTTTTACGGCGCCCACGCCCACTCGGTACCCCCGACTCCCCAGAGCCTCGAGATGCCTCCCGGCGGCGGCCAATTCTACTCCCAGGCCGAGCAGATGCCTCAGCGCACCGCCTACGACCGCGGCTACCACCAGCGCATGGCCGAGCCAGATGTACGTCATTCTGTTGACTGACCTCCTTGCATACCTGGGAGCTGCCCTCGCACTGCGGGCTGCTCGGAGCTGCCCCTCCATAGTCGGCGATTGCGACTCATTCCGGCAGAATGCTAACCTCGTGCATAGATGGCTTTTACGCCGCTTGTCTCACCCGCCGTCACCCCTCTGGATCCTCACTTCAACATGGACAGCGCCTTTGCCGTCCCCGGCTCGTATTTCAGCCCTCTGACGTCTCCTGCGCTGCACGCCCAGCCCGATGGCTCAATATACGACCACAGCACAAACTCCAACAACTCTCCCATTGACATGGATCTAGAAACGACTCCCGCCGCACAACCAGCCCAGCCCAGCCAGGATCTCGCCAAAAAGGCTCGCAGGAACAATGCCGCCAAGGCTCGCTCGAAATCTGCCGTCAAGAACTCGCCTATTTCCAAGCCTCAACGCCGCAAGACTGGCCCCAGCCCTGCTCTTGTCTCCCAGGTTCTGAGTGAGGTTGATGAGACAAGGTTGCAAAGCGGCGGTGAAACAGGACTGCTACCCCTGCCCGCCACTTCGACAGAGGGTTCTGAGGAAAATGCTTCAGTTTCACCCGAGAACCTCACAGATATGCCGCCGCCGCCCGTGCCTGCACGCAGGTCCAACAGCAAATCCCCCTACATCCAAGCTCAGACTGCCAGCTCCAATCAGGCGCCCGCACTCTCGCTCAACGAAGACCGCCAGCAGCCTCACCCTGCTACACCCGCCTCGCTTATGAAGCTGGCATCTCCCAAGGGCAAGAAGCCGCAGTCGACACAGCAAGGTGACACGGCCACGGAGCAAATCGAGTCTCTGGAGCTACCCGAGTCTGTCTCCAACAGACCACTAGCGCCTATCAACACACAAATCGCCTCGCAGTATTCCGGCAACGATCAACCTGCCTCTGCCCGAAGCACAACCTTGCACCCTTCGCCATCACCGAACCTGCGCCCTACCGGCGGCAGTATTTCCGCCAATGCAAGCCCCTCGCTCGGTCCTCGATCAGCTGGCCCGTCGGCGCGCAAGACCCCGCAGCTGCTCTCGCGGAATAGCCGAAACCGCTCTACCGGCTCCGTGCACGTGTCGCCTGCTCTGCTTCCCCGGATCTCGCCCAACATCAAGCCGTTGATCCCTGGCACGCCAGGCATGTCGGCAGAAGATACGTCGCGCCTGCTCATGTCCAAATCCAACTATCAAAACATTCTCGAGGGCAACACAGTGCCTGGTGTCAGCTACCCGACGGAACTGTCAACCAACCTCACTTCAAAGCGCACTTCGCACAAGATTGCCGAGCAGGGCCGCCGCAATCGCATCAATTCGGCCCTCCAAATTATGGCGAGTCTTCTGCCCGACCACGCGAAGCCTTCGTCGGAGGACGGCGAGGACAGCAAAGCGGGCGGCGGCGGCGGCAGTAACAACAACAATAGCACGCAGAGCAGTAAGGCGAGCGTGGTGGAGAATGCGATTGTGCACATGAAATATTTGCAAAAAGAAAATGGAGACTTGAAAAAGGAGCTGGAAGAGTTGAGGAATAAAATGCAGGGTATGCAAGAGGGTTGATGCGTCGGGGCACTGATAGTAAATTCCTGTGTCTCGACACTGATATCTTCTTGTCCCTTGGATTTTTCCACCTCGGTCATTGGTCTCTTGGGTCATTTTTACGAGCGATACTGCATGTTTATATACGTTGATGTTTATTAGCGAGTTGGTGGATGGGGATACCCTTTCTTTTTCTCACTGGTTTTTCACTTACCGAATGGTAATGACGGACGGGAAGTATGGGATACATGGCTGGTGCTGTCTGCTTCCTTTTCCGACCTGCTGCTTTCTCTTCTTGGATAATGCTACGGATCAGTGGTTTTGTACAAGTACAGAAGGGAACACGCTGGTGCAGATGACCAAATCAGCCACCAGCCATTGCACAAAGCTGAAGACGATGGCTTTCATTCTTGGATTTTTGGCTGCAGTGGTATTTAAACGGTTCGGAATTTTCTATATCGATTAATGGTGAAACAGGGAATAGGCTTGATGGGTTTTCTGTTGTTGATTTACGGAAGCTAATTTAGACCTCTTTATTATGTTGTTTGCAATGATGGCAACCGTTTTTGGCGACGAAACGGCAGTAGTATATATCAACAGCCTATATAATGACAATGTATATGATATTTGAGCTAGCATATTTTGACTTGACTTGTAATATAGGCATGTCTTGACTCATGTTATGGTTGATGCCTATGAGCATCCAGCCCTGCAGGTCGTTCAATGAAGCTTGCAGTGATGCAGTGATGCTGCTCAAGTAGTATTGGCATGATGCGTCATTCCTATTGCTCAAGGATGAACTTTGGATTCTTTTCTTTTTGTTTTTATTTCTTTTATAACCCGCAATCACACTGTCGGTATGCCATCTGCGCCTTGTCGTTGCCGTGTGCATTTTCTTTTTATGTACAAAATCTGCGTTTATATACAATTCATCCCCTCGTTGCCCTCCTTGTCTCTTTCATCTCGCTTACTGGCCTGGTTCATTCCGGCGGCGGCGGCGGCTGCTGCTGCTGCTGCGCGAGCACATCCGCGTCCAGATGCTCCATCACCTCAACCACCAGCTTCAGGCTGTCCATGAAGGAGTTGACAGCCACGCGGAGCATGCGGTTCGTCGCGGCTTGGTAGTCGACTCGCAGCACCTGCGGGCCGCCGCCGTCGGCGCCAGCGTCATCAGTCGGCGACGCGAGGGAGAGATGCCGTCGGACGAGTGGTGATAGTTCCGGGTCGACCTGGATGGATTGTAGCGCGATCGAGGCCAGGCGGTTGGTGGGAAAGGGAATCTGGAGCTCACTGCCCGAAAGTAAGCAGCGGCACAAGATGTAGGTAGAGTGACCAGGTTGTTGAACTTTTTTTTAATTACAGGGAAGCAGTTGGGCTTGATTACGATGACATCGTTGCAAGGGCAGGGGAGACAGAAGATGGATTACTCACATGGAGCAGGGAAACGAGGTGTCTGCTACGGCAGCCATGATGTATGACAACTGAAAGCCGGTGAGCTGCTATCTTGCTATTTTTGGAACGCAGGCAGTTACGTCGTATCGTAACATCAGTTTCCCCCCCGAAGGCTCGGAGAATCAAATTTGTTATTATTAACAAGTTTTTTTGTTTTGTTGTGACTACGCGGCCTCGACTGGAATGTAGCTGAAGCACAATGTCGATTTTGAGTCACTGCGAAACTTTCAAGGCGGGGTCTTTTCTTTTTTTTTCTGAGTACGTATCCGTATTGTTTTTAGATTGGAGGGGGGGGACTTGCATGAGCCACACATGTGGCTGACAGCAAAAACAGCCACAGCAGAGCGCAAAACGGCCCCGTTGCTGTGGTGACGGCACCGGGGAAAGGCAACGTCTCACAAGGCAGGCCCCCACAACAATACCGGTCGAAGCGTTCAAAGAAGGCTTGGGCCGGCAGGGAATCAAGCCCGACAAGGGTCACTTGAAGAGGTTCATGCTGTGCTGCAATGTGTTGGAGAGCCCCCCGTATCCAATCGTTTTTTTTCCCGGTGCAACGCGGCAAATTGAGAGACCTGGCGGTAAAGGAGGAATACAAGAAAAACAAGAAAGAAGAGGACAGAGAGACTGGCTTCACTTTCTGGTGAACCAAGCGAAACAAGTTTGAGCGCCATCTGATTATTATTTTAATTATAATAGCATTGTTGCTCACCATCGTCCCCCAGCCAAATACCTCCTCCTCTCCCACTACAACCCGGCATCCACTCCTTGAGCATAAACATTCATTGCCCGTTTGTTTGTGGCGAAGGTACCATCCCAAAGGCTTTTTTATTATCCTCTTCTCTCCCCTTGATCCAGGCCACCTTCTTTTCCATTCGCGATCACCTTGCACGAGTATTCATTCTGCACGTTTTCGCCTCTTCTTCTTCTTCTTCTTCTCCTTGGACCTGGCTCTTGTTGTTGTTGTTTTTAATCCAGTCTTCATCACCGCCTTTGGCCTGCAAAAAAGATCCACAACTGCACAGGTGCCCTGGTCCTCCTCCTCGTCCTCCTCCACACCCCCGGCCCGGCCTGAACCAAAACAACAACATTCATCCCCAACAAGCGCCCTTGGCAACTGTCTTTTGCTATTCTTGACAAAAAGCTCAGGTCTTGAGACGGACGTTGTGGTTTCTTTTCTCTTTTCTTTCTTCTTATTTTATTTTAACTTGGCCCAACGACACTGCAAAGCATTTTCACGAATTCGCAACGGTCCCGTCCCCCCCCCCCCCGGCCGTCGCAAATCAAAACAACAAATACTGGCAAAGAAAAAAAAAAAAGGCACAACATCACAGCAACAAGGTCAGCTACCAACAACGCACGCAAATAATCGCAAAAGAAGAGCCGGCTTTTTGCAATGGCTCCCGCCTCCCGCCACGCTCAGAACCTGGGCCAGCTCATAGAGTACATACCTGGTGAGTCGTTGGACAAGATTGCAGTCGCCTGAACGCCGGCCTCGCTGACCTGTGCTGTGCTTTCCAGACCGACTCTACCTCGGAGCCTACGTCAACCCGCCCACGGCGGACACACTCTTCCCTACGCCGCCAGAGTCGCCGCGGAAGCGAGCCCAACGAGTCGCCGAAGGTCGTGCTGCTGCGCCGTCGCCATCGCCTAGCTGCCGCTCGCCGCCTTGCTACTTTACGATTGATGATACCCTCTTCTATAATGCCTTTCACCACGACTTTGGCCCCCTGCACATTGGCCACCTCTACCGCTTCGCCATTCGCTTTCACGACATTCTTGGTGCCAAGGAGAATAAGGATCGTCCTGTCGTCTTTTGGAGCGCCGCTGACCCCAGAAGTAAGCCCCCCTCGGCCGGGCCGACACCGCTTGTTGTTGACTGTTGCACGACTGTTTTGCTAACTCGTACTTTGTCTAGGTCGTGCCAACGCCGCGTGCATGCTCGCGTGCTACATGGTGCTGATCCAGAACTGGCCGCCGCACCTGGCCCTCGCCCCCATTGCCCAGGTCGACCCGCCGCTGATGCCCTTCCGCGATGCCGGCTATAGTCAGGCCGACTATGGCATCACCGTTCAGGACGTCGTCTACGGCGTCTGGAAGGCCAAGGAGGAAAAGTGCATCGACCTGGACAACTTTGATCTCGACGAGTACGAGCGCTTCGAGCGTGTCGAGCACGGCGACTTCAACTGGGTCACGCCCAACTTTCTCGCCTTTGCCTCGCCCCAGCACACTCCCGTCGCCAAAATCACAGAAGACTCGGGCCTCTTCAAGCTCCTTCCTAGAGACCTCGATGCTGTCGACGCCCATCCCACGCTGCCGCAGCCATTCAAGAATGTCCTGACGCACTTTGCCGATCGCAGCATCGGCCTGGTCGTGCGCCTCAACTCGCACCTCTACTCGCCGTCGTACTTTGAGGCCCTCGGCATCCAGCACATTGACATGATCTTTGATGACGGCACGTGCCCCCCGCTGACGACTGTCCGCAAGTTTATCCGCCTCGCCCACGAGATGATTACCATCAAGAAGAAGGGCATCGCCGTTCACTGCAAGGCGGGTCTGGGCCGCACAGGCTGCCTGATTGGCGCCTACCTCATTTACCGCCACGGCTTCACCGCCGACGAGGTCATTTCCTTTATGCGCTTCATGCGGCCCGGCATGGTGGTCGGTCCCCAACAGCACTGGCTGCATCTCAACCAGGGAACCTTTCGCGAGTGGTGGATCGAGGAGCGCGTCGAGCGTAGGCTGCGGCGCGAGATGGCCACCTCGAATCCGGTGCCCAGCACGCCCATCCGGGCCATGCAAAAGAACTCTCTCCGCAACGGCCAATTATCTACACCCCCCAACCGCAGCCCCTCGAACCGCACACCGCTGAGCGAACTCGAGGACCGCGGCAACCAAGGACACAACCAAGAGGACTACCTGCCCGCGCCCACGCCCGGCCAGCCCAGGAAGACGCGCTCGGAGCGCCACCACCCGTACCAGCGCTCGGGTTCGCACACCACGACGACAATCGAGGAGGGGCACAGCATTGAGCAAGCGACGGAAGTCGTGGCCGTGCAACGCCACTCTGCTGGCGGCGCCACGGGCGACTCGGAGGAGGAGCTGCTCGTCCGCATGCGCAGCTCCCGCAAGGCGTCCCATTCGCCGATGCGCAGCGAAAAGTCGCGCTCAGTGAGCCAGACGACGTCGACGACCATTTACATGATCGACAATGACTCGTCCCGAGACGCCGAGAACATTTGCGCGGGCCGCCCGCCCAAGACGGTGGAACGCACCCAGAGCGCCTCGGCCACGCTGCCCCGGGTGCGCGGCAGCCGTCGCGGCGCCATGCCCGAGTCACCTCTCCGCAACAAGGATACTTCATCGGCGTCGTCATCGGGAGGCGTCCGCAAGACGAGCGGGCGCGTGGGAAGCGTCAGCCAAGGGACCTCGGCGGCGGCCTTGGCCACGGCCCGCAAGGTGTCGGGCGCATAGAGGACGGCCCGAGCCAAACGACTCTTGTTTTGATAAGAAGGAACGAAACGAACAAACAAAGTGTGGCATTTTTCCAAAGCATCTCGAGGATATCCATGGTTTCTCTCTTTTCTAACGATGACGACTCACGTATTCATTTTTCTGTTGTCTCTTGAGCGATTCATGTTCTATTGCATGGTTTGGCTTGCGAAGCTGTGGTTGCTTCTATCTGATAAAGGCAAGACTTTTTTACAAAAAGTCAAGAAGAGATGATTGTGCAAGTTTGGTTTTGCATTCATATTAGGTTGGGACGAAGCCAATTTCTCTGGTTGCGTTTGCGTGTTTTGGCGTTGTTTGTCACTTGTGGTTAATCATCCATCAGCACTGGCATTTGAGTTTTTCATCATTCTGCGTTTATGGTTTTTCTGTGGGGGTGTCCTTTTTTGTTTTTTTGAATTTTTTGGAATTGAAATGAAACGGCCGATGAAGGAAGATGCGAGCGAGACACGAGGGTTTTTACTTCTTATTCGCAGCTGCAATACACCAAAAAGGAAGTGAAAGGGGGATGGATGTGGATGGTGGATGGTGGAGGGGAAAGTACTTTTTTTTTTCTTTTTGGGTGAGTGGCTGTTTATTGTTTTGTTATATATCATGGTATCACATTGGCATAAATTCAAAGTATTCTTGAGACAAGGTCAAAGGCACAGTCGGTGTGTGTGATGTGACTATTGCTATGTGCAAAGGCACCGAGTCGAGATGTGGCATGTCCGCCTTGTTTACTTTGAACTATTTGTGCTGTAGTATGTTCTAGTGTCTGCCTGGCACCGTAAATCTATCATGTGCAAGATTAGAGACTCTTTTTTTTTTGCCGAGTTCTCGGAGCCAAGGTGAATGACAATTATTCTCCGCCAAAAATGTTCATTGCATCAAGAAAACCCTCCAGATGCGATCCCTACCTTGAATACCTGTACCCTGTAGTGGGTGCAATCCCACCTTGTATCGACTTGCGGCCACGGCTGACCATACCTTGTACTAGGCCACCCGACTACATCGGTCTCTTATTAGTTAGTGCCGGAAGGATGACATCTTTTTGCGCTCTGTGGTGCTATTTGTCACATTTTATTGCCAAGATGCGTCGTCTTTGTATACGATCTGGGCTTGGCACAACGATTGCCGAACTGCTAGACCCATCACGTGAACTTTAAACATGCCCAGCCACAGAGGAGCTGCGTATTACAACGCAAGACAAACGTACTAAATAACCAAAAGATAGGGGTTGAATAGAAAAAAAAAAAAATCAATTGAATGTGTAATTGGCTCAATTAATACGCCAACAATTGCCAAACAAGCTTTTTTATACATGAGATAGCTGGCCAAGTCGCCGTTGACATGGTTATGATCATGGTAAATATTTCTTTTCGCCCCCAATGTCCTGTTCGAAATCCAGTTCCTTCCGCTTCGTAGACATGTCATTGCAAAATGACAAAACTCAACATCCAAACCACACTGATCGGAGGGAGCGTGACGCGTGATAACACCCCGTACATCCAAAATTGTGTTGCAAGAGACTGCTCCAAGCGTCGAGCGAATCGCTTAGTAGACCTTCTTCTTCTCATCGATGGAGAACTGGCCGGGGCCGCTGTTGACAAGGAGGAGAAGACCACCGACAATGGAGAGGATCTGGAAAAAGTCGTACTTGGCAAAATCTTTCTGGGGGTGGTGCTCGTGGAGCTGCAGCGGGTTAGCAAAGACGCACAGTGAGATGCACAATGAGCATTGCGTGTCGGTATCGTGAAACCTACAGTCCAAAAGTTGTTGACAAAGAGATTGAAGATGGAGAGGATGACGACGAGAAGCGTGGCGCTAAATTTGGCCTTGAAGCCAACGACGACCATGACGCAGGCGCCGGCGCCGAGGATGGAGACGAGGACGCGCCAAATGGTCCAGGAGCCAGAGAAGACGAAGCCGACAAAGAGGAAGATGAGAAGGACGCGCCCGGCGAGCTGAAAGTACATCTTGCGGTCCTTTTCGTCGAGGGTGGGCAGGCCGGCAAAGGCCTTTGTCTTGCGAACCCACGAATCGGAGAGGACCATGATGAGGCCGCCAATGACGGAGAGGTTGCGGAGGAAAAAGTTGAGGTCAAAGATGAGACCGTAGCCGAGGGCCTGGGTGACGACGACGCCCATGAGGCCGGCGACGGCGTAGTCGGAATACTTTCGGATGATGACGAGGATGGAGCAGGCAAGCATGGCGAGGACGTTGGCGAGCAGGAAAAGGTGGGTGATGCCAGAGGGGACTGTGCTTCTGTTAGCGACGGCTCTGCGCTTTCTTCTGTTTTCCATGCGGCCAGGGGCGAGGTTGGAGGCTTACTGTGACGGTAGTCGCGAAGGTAGATGAGCTGGTCGCTCCACTGGGTCAGAATGCGGAGGGCATCTTCCAAAAAGGTGACGACGATGAGGAAACGGCCAATGGCGGGGAGGTATCTGCACAGAAGATGGAATTGATCAGCCATATTGCCCACGAGACAGCGTCGTGCTTGGTGCGGTGGCGCGTTACGCGCGCACCATGTCTTGTCCATTCGCAGATTGTGTGCCGAGAACGCGAGGGAGCGAGCGAGCAGGACGTGGAGAGCTTGCGGCGAGAAGGGAAAGGGGGAGGGGGCAGGTTGAGTCTGCTACTCACGGCTTGATGGGTTCGCTGACGCTCTCGAGAAAGTCCTCGACCTTGCTGGTATAGGGGCGGATCTGGTCGAGGATGCCCTGCTCCTGCTCGTTCGAAGACGAGCCGTACGGGTTGGGGCCACTGTTGAGGCCATAGCCGGCGGAGGAGCCGCCTCGGAGGGACATGATTGCGTTGGTGTTGTTTTTTGATATCTAGGTCGAGCGATGCAGGAATAAAGAGGAGCAGAACGGAAAGCAAAAGATGGCGCGCACGCTCCGCAGAGAGTTTGATGGCTGGAGAGAGAATTGGGCGAGACCGGGTTCGTTGTCGAGGGCTGGAATCGCGGGCGGCGGCGGCGACGGCGAAGACGTGGGTTTGTCTGTCGGGAACGGGTGTTCAGTTCAGACCAGCCTGTCCACTACTGGGCCTGCCTGTCCAACTAACTAGGGTTGGTTTGTTGGAGGTCCAAGGGCGGGGAGGGGAGGACGAAGCGGAGCGGGCAAGGCGTCAAGAGGCGGCAATGCAACAAGGGAGGCTGGGGAAAGAGTCAAGATGATGGTCATGGCATTTTTTCTACGGGTTTAATTAATTCTTGTCAAAATAGTAAATAAGAGACCAACGGGGATTGACTGGCGATGAACATGCAATGTGCAGGAAAATTGAGGCACAGTGAATGTTTGCCCTGTAGTTGCTGCTGTAGACTTGAATCGCGAAAGCATCTTATTGTGCCCGGCGAGCTATGACCTCAGGCCACGGTCAACATACCACAGTGTCCTTTCTAGAAAAGTCAAACCACCACGAAAATTATATGATGACGGTACTTGCACAGGGCATCATGGCACAAGCCGAGCGCCGCAGCCGGGCCCCACCAGGCTCTACCTGTCACAGGCTGTCAGTGGCTTTAACTACAGTGCCTCAAGGTTATTCCAATCACAGTGTCTGGGGATTCGGTGAGAATGAGTTTGCTCTGAATTACCTTGTATCCACTGCAGCAACTGAATGTACCTTGTACGCGCTGTAAATCAGCTGTGCACCGCGTTCTGTCTTTCCAATTCGCACACCTGCTGTCATTGGGCTTATTAGCCTTAGTTGGCGCTCTGCCACCCCACTTTGCCCACCAAAGCTCAGTGCATCTCAGTGCTTATTCCAACAACAGCCAGCTTGGCCACCATCACCACCACTTTTATTTCCAGTCCTCGAGCACGGCGTATGTCCTCTCAGCCTGGCTTTCACAATGTCACCGGCCTCTGCTAAAAAGTCCCGGTTCGTGTTAAAGTTGGGATCGGGAGTTGATTCCCATCTTTGCTTCTTTGCTCGCTCCTACCTCGCCCAAGACACGCAGTTCCACATGCTCGAGGGCGAGTGTTCGTGTTAATCTCCCGCTCGAGGGCAGCCTTCTGTCATTGCTTTCTTTTCTTGTCTACCTGTGGTCAAATGGACAACGCTAAAATGTCTAATGCTTCTCACCCGTCAATCGCGTCTTTTTTCTCTTGTCACCCAGCAGCCAAGTAATCTGCATCCTCTATCCAGCATTACCATGCTCTGAAGATGCGCATGGAAATGGACAAATGTCTTGTCCTTGACCCAACGAATACAACATGCCTCGGTAGCCCCTCGAGGCGCCGTGCTCACTGCTCGCGCATAATCTGCAGCTCTCCGTGAATGTCGTACTCAACTCGGCCTTCCTCCACGGCGCGTCGCATCTCCTCCCGCAACACCGTCCGCTCTCCCGTCGCCGGATCCCATTCCCAGCCCTCACGCATCCACATCCATCGTAGATAGGCTCGGAGCTCCTTATCCCCCGGCAAAACTCTCATCCACTCAGGCTGGAACTCACCCCGGGCACCCTTGCCGTTCCAGTCCATGGCCTTTCCCAGTAGCACGTCCCTGCAGAATATGCGCCAGCTGTCAATCGCATAGGAGCCCTGCGTCATGTGTCCAATCTCCCAGCCGTCGGCAGCGTCTTTCGCGTGGGAAGTGGGCCCGTTCTCCGGGCTGCGACCAACCTCTCGCGTATCGTATCGACGCACGACGTACTGTACGCCGGGCCGGGGCGGATCAAACATGAAGTATTTTGCATATTTTCGTAGAATCGCGAGCCGATTTTGGCAGAGACCCAGGTGCTGAATCATGGAGAGCAGTTCCATTGCGTTGTCGGGGTTTGCAATGTCGCACGGCGTTGGAAAGCGTTCCTTGACACGCAGAAAGGCGGGAATGGCATGTTCTCCCTTGGTCTTGATGAGAAACGTAACGACAACAAGAAGCCAGAATGGGTCATGGGCCATCTTTTCTTGGACGATACCAAAGGATTCCGCGCTGAGAGGAGGAAAGGGAATACACGACACCGTTCCAGGACTGGGGCGTGGAGCGACAGACCCCGGGGCTCTCGTGGGCGTTGTAAAGTAAGGCGATGTGCCGGCATGGGTGTGCACATTGGATAGCTGTGCCTCACCGGGTTCCTCTGGATAGACGCAGGCTGGGTGAAGATCTGGCTCAGGGATCTTGAACCGCGGAACAAAGGTGCTGGGTAAAGCTGGCAGTCGGATTTTCTTTGTCGGAGAAAAGACCTCGTCCGCATTACCGGCTCCGCACCAGTAGTGCGACGAGGTAGCGTCGAGTTTACGTTTGGCGGATTTGCGAGCCTCGTTGTTCTTCTGCCTCTCCGAAGCTCCGAATCTCGGTAGCGGGATCGAGGCGGCTTTCCTGGCAAGGGAGTTGGCCTGCTCAATGAGACGATCGGTAGATGCCCATGACTCTTCCGATGGCTCTCCGCTCCTCACGGCAGCTGGCGGTATTTCAGTGTTGCTGCCGAGATGCCGAGCGTGTTCAAGCTGAATATACCATGATTCGGCGCCGGCCATCAAGCTTTGGTCAAAGATGAGCTTCAAGTCGTGCGGTGACGCTGCGCGGTCCTCCAAGACGCCAACCAGGAACTCGTAAGCGTCAACTGGGACGTCAAAGACTGCGAGGATCTGGTCCCCGAAGCGTGGCTCCATATTGGATATCCGTAAATGTGTACAGGCCAGACTGATGCGGATGAAGGCTGCGAAAGAGCTTCACGACGTTGGCGAGGACTCATCCATGTGAGCCAAGCCGAGGGTTGGCCGGGAGCCTCAGACCAAGCTCACTTGGAGCTCACTTTTTCGATTCACGGCAGCAGAGGCATCATGGGGGTGGATGGTTGACAAGCTAATACCATTGATGAGTGAATGCAGCGGTATTGATAGCAACAGCAATTGGCATGCTGCGTTTGCATGCAGTGCTGTGAGTGGACTGCGTTATCTTGGGCTAGGTCGGTCGCCGCATGCTCTGTTACTGTGGGTGGTGTGCAGCATTAACGACACCAGCGCAAACATGTATGGTTAGTTGTTAGAGAATATGGCTGCGCCTCAGGTGCTTGGGCCGCACAGCGCGCCACGGACTGTGTGGCTGTGGCAAGCAGCCGAGGCCGAGAGTCGGTCGATTAATTCACGATTGACAGCGAGATTTATTTTTTTATTTGGTACTGTGCTTCTGCATCTCGTTTCAGTCCGATCTTTATAATCCATGGTTGATCTTTCGAACTTTTTCTGGACGAAATAATACAGCAACGACAACCCCCAACAAACTCGACGGCCCACAGCTTCCGTCAGCGCCGAAAAAAAGCACGCCACGTCCAAAGCTATCTGCTGATAGGAAGAACTGGATCCAGCCCACCGGAGCCACTGGGAATAATAAAAGCCACTAAATAAATAGACTTGCTTTCCAAGGCTGCTGTGGCACCCCTGCGAAGAATAAGTCGTCCCCAGAGACCCCCCAACCTACGAGAGAAACGTGCTCACCCAAACTCATCACGTGACAACCACTGTTGCCTCGCTGCCTTGGCTTCGCCCAGCGCTCCCGCCTTTGCCTTCCATCACCAAATCAACCTACGCATTTCTCCATCGGAGCCTCTCCCCGATTCCACGATCCCCGTCATCGCTTTCTGAAAATCATCCAAGAGATGAGTAGTCGCGGTGGGAAACTTGCCCCCGAAGTCAATCGGTGAGTCTCTTTGCGCGCATTCCCCGTCATCTGCTGCCTGTCGCTTGCCGCGTTCTGCCTGGTCTTTGCTGTCGGAGGGCGTCGGCTGGAGTGATGCAGCTTGGCACCCAACAACCATCGATGCCATCGACAACATCCATTTAGGTCTATTGCTAACTATTGTGCAGAGCTCTGTTCGTCAAGAACCTGAGGTACATTTTTTTCCCGCCCGCGAATTTTTCTATTGCCGCCATTATTTCGACATTATGCGACCACGATGATCTGCGATGTCATGCTAACATTGAAAACCTTGCAGCTACAACGTAACGCCGGAAGAGCTATTTGATCTCTTTGGAAAATTTGGACCCATCCGCCAGGTTCGACAGGGCATTGCCAGTGCGACCAAGGGAACAGCTTTTGTGGTCTATGAGGATGTTATTGATGCCAAGCAAGCCTGCGACAAGCTCAACGGCTTCAACTTTCAGAACCGTTATCTAGTTGGTACGCTACCACCCGACGACTGCCCTGCTGATGATCGTTCCTCTTTGGCATCGCCTTACGTCGACTCGCCCTGCTAACGTGCACACAGTACTATATCACCAGCCAGACAAGATGGCCAAGTCAAAAGAGGACCTGGAGGCCCGCCGCGAATCTTTAGCAAGGCTCAAGAAGCAGCATGGTATCGATTGACAATTTGACCGGCCTGCTGATGGTCTGCGAGAGAAGAGAACTTCCTCATCTGCAGGCCGGTCTACCCCGTCTCCCAAGACAACCCCCAGAACCACTTCGTCGGATCCCAAAACTATCCTGCGAAACGCGTCTCCGGCGACCAAGCCAACTCAACCCGAGTCCATCAGCCCACGCGCCGTTCGCTTCGTTGAGAACATGCGCCGCCCCGTCGCGGCAAACGCGTAATTGTAAACTCTGCCTCGCCACCCCAAGGTGTCGGCGCCGATTACTGAACCCCCAACACCGACGACATCTCGACTGGCGCCTCGAGGCATGCAAGAGCTGAGATTGCCTAAAACGCCAACCAGACCAACACCACTCCCCTCAACGACAACGACGAATCACTCATCACATTTTTAATATCTGGATGGGATCACGGAATGGAAACCTGTTACGCTATAGAATTTAGGAGGATCTGGCTACTTGTGCTGTGACGTGACGAAACGATCCAGTCATCAGAATACACAACCGGGTTGCCATTTTTTATATTATTGTTATCAGCGGCAGCCCAAGTTGCTTTTTTTCTTTCTTCCTCCGTCTCTATCCTTTTGCCTTTGGATCTCTTTTTGAACCGTTCTTCGATGTGCTTTTCATACTGGTCGCGGGACACGTCTAACTCTCCTTTTGATTTCGTCCCGTGAAAATAAGATTGCTCCCTACATTAGCAGAATGAATAAAGTTCGTTTGCCGGCTACGCATGACACGCATACTTGAACCTGTGATGGATAGAACAGCTACGGCTGACAGCAGCCTGCATATTGTAGACACAGGGGCCAAGCTGACGCTACCATTGCATCTATCAAGCACCGTGGATATCGTATTGCCTTTGCATGAAGGTGATTACAACGGCAACGTGCCTAGAAACCGCGTCTCGCGGTGAGTAGTAGTGCAACGTGCAAAGCTTAATTCCGCCGTTGGGGCGACCGCTGCTGTATCAACTTTTCCGGTTAAGTTTTGCAGGGCGTGGCGGTGTTTGGCCGTCAAAGTCAAATTCTGTTGCGGTTTTAGGCGCCCGTTTGACTAGAACAAAGTCAAAGGCGAAATCATGACGGTGATGTATTATGGTTTAGAGTAATCGGCACTTGTCTCTGGAACCGACAAGCGAACCGAGGCCACGCGGGCCAACGCTTGAACAAGCATTGTAATTGCCGTGAGTTGTGAGCCGGCCAAACCCGTCCAATTGACCATGGTAAATGCGTGATTAAAATTATCCGATCAGCCTACTCTTTTTTTATCCAGGCTCGAGTATGCCTCGTCGCGGGGACAATGGTCCAGCAGCGCGACCTGCTTTGGCAGGCCGGTATAGTGAATCGCCGAAGCCATGCTGGCCAACCTTTGGCAGGCATTCTTTGTAGTTGCCGTGAATGTGAGCTAGCAAACATGTCCACCTGACCATAGCGAATGCTTGATCATTGTCATGCCATCCGCCGTATCGCTCGCGGTGAGGCTTGTTGATGCCTCATCTTAGTGACCACTGGTGCAGAAGTGTGACCTGTCTCGGCAGCCAGGTAGACTTGGAAGTTTTCAACCCAGGCCTCAGGATCAGGGGCCCGTAGGAAGACAAATGGAAAGGGTGCCCAGATGGCGCTCGGCTATTGCGAGTAATTTTTCCATTTCAAGGGCTGTTATTCACTTGCTCCACAGGCTGGCCGAGCCGCGACCATACGCGGAAGGCTGCCAGGGCAGTAGCAACGGGCGAAATAGCCGAGCGTGTAAAGCAAGAGGCAGCAAGCGAGAAAAAAAAAAAGGTAATAAAACAGGGAAAAAAGCCACAAGGCTACTGATCAGACTGGCCGTGAAAGGAGGCGGCCAAGTGTGAGGCGGCCAGTGACCTGTTTTCGCGACCACCATGGCAGTGTCGAGAGCCCACCTGGTCGCAGAACAGGCCGGGCACGAGACGGAAAAGGACAGGCGGGCGGGCGAGTCAACGCGGACGAGGCAGCAAGACATGAAGAAGAAGATGGAAAAAAGAAGAAAAGGAAAAAGGAAAAAAAAAGGAAAAAAAATAAAAAATTCCAATTGCAGAGTTTGTCACCGCCGTTTCTCCTATTTGTCAGAAAGTGATAGGATTCCAGTGCTAGCCCAGCGGTTAGCGAGCCCAGTTCTATGGTGGTCACGTAAATAGTTCTGTAAGCTGGGCAGTGGGCTTTCTAAAATCATTGCTGATAGGGTCATTTACGGCCGAAGCGCCGGCGCTTACTTGCATTTTGTTTCTCTGAATCTATAGCCTCCGCTGTTGAGGCTACTTGCGAGCTGAGCACCAGAGACAAGACATGGCTAGGACAATGTGGGAGTGACTTGAGATGTGTAATAATAATAATAATAATAATAATAATAATAATCAAATAAAATAAAATATGCGCCTCACGTTGCTGGAGCCGGTACAACGTTGAGAAAATCTGGGGATCGGTAGCCGAGTGCTACCTTGGCTGGTGTTGGGATACAAGGGACCGGGGGGTAGGGAGGAGGGGCAACAACATGACATGACCTGCATGCATTGTTCGTCATGCTCATTGTTTTGTTTTCTGTCTATTTCAAGTCTGAAACGAAGTGGTGACTGAAAATAGAGACGAACAGGCGAGATGCGTACCTTGCGTTGGGTTGTAGTGAGGCGAAGCCGTAAAAGCAAGCCGGCAAGGCAAGGCTGTGATGGAGGAAACGGCCCAATTCTTTTCACTCCCTGGTCATCAGGGCTGCACGAGAAGACGCATTTTTTTTATTTTCGTGCATGTTCTTACTGGCTGAGAAAGAAAAAAAAAGAAAAAAAAACTATTATTGGAAGCAGCTGGTGAAGTTGAGGGTGGGTGGTCAGATGCTTGTCTTGCTTTGTGGTAAACCAGGAGGGAGGAGGAGAGGGGAGGGGAGGGGGAGGAGTTCTCAGCCGCAGACCCAAAGGAGCATGCAAGCAGGCGCCCAAAAGGGCAAAAGCCAGCCCGGGGGCAGCGCTGTGCAGATGTTACCAGTAGAAGCTCACCAGTTAGCGCCCAACAGCCATGGTTCATGAACCAGGGGAGGAGGAGGAGGAGGAGGAGGAGGAGGAGGAGGAGGAGGAGGAGGAGGAGGGGAGTTTAGCGGGAAAAACCCTCGAATCCCACCAACCCGATGACAGAGGGAAACGCCCGCTCTCGCGGAGTGAAAGCGCACTCTCAAATACAGATATATACATGGATGGATGGGTCTGAGCTGCGATGAGCTGGGGGGGCCTCGTTACCGCGCTTCTGTAGTCTTTGGCGGGCTAATAGTCTAGTTGAACATGTGTCTGCACAGCCTCATGGGCAAAAAAAAAAAAAAAAAAAGGGCAGTGCTTTCCAACTTGAACAGCTTGTTCCGGGCACCGACGTCAGATTGTAATTGCCGTATAATTGATGATTTTTTTTTTTTCGTGAAAGAGGCATACGCCCACGGGTGGCCGTCTTCCGAGGGCCAGCGTCAGCTATTAGTCAACTCGAACAGGGCGATGCAAGCAAGGCCAAATTGAACGACCAGTATTGGCTCGTCTTTTTTCTTGGGTGGGTCCGGCCATATGTCCCGACATGACGGGTTTATTATTTATTATTTATTTACTTGCTTAAAATCCATTCTCCAGAGTCCGGACAAGGGAACGTATGTACGTACGTACGTGTTGTGTATGTGTGTGTGTGTGTGTGGACTGCAGCAGCCCATCTTGCTTGGCCAACCTACAACCCACTGTAGTTAACTAGTGCAAGGCGCCCATGGCATCTGCATCCATGTTTGATCTAATGCAGTTCTTTTTTTAGCTTCCCCTGCTTTTTTGTTCCTTGCTTGGCATGTATCCTCTGTACTGGCAGTGTATACACATGGTACATGCCGGAAATGTTCCTCTTGAGCCAGGTAGTTATCCGCCCAGCCCACAGCCTGCCGCCCGGTAGGAGCAAGCAAACCGCCCTCGTCCCTTTGGAGGTCCCTTTGGAGGTCCCTTTGGAGGTCCCTTTGTTGGAATGGTACCGCTCCATCTCTTGTTGGAAGCTCTGCGATATGTGTACCACCTACATGACGGTTCGCCCACCATCTTGACAATGGGCGAGTGGCCTTTGCCGCCTTCATCTTGACGCGATGAACCAACAAAACCTGGTCGATTCGTCTATTAAAGGCCGATTGATGCCTACCTCTTTTTTTTATGTCGACGATTCATTCATCACACACACCATCTCCTTTCTCTCACTCACCTCTCTTGTTTGGTCTTGGCTGCACAAACCTCGTGCCGTTTGATCGCGAGCTTACTTGCTACCCACATTCA
Organism: Beauveria asiatica; assembly: GCA_038367545.1. NCBI lineage: Eukaryota > Fungi > Ascomycota > Sordariomycetes > Hypocreales > Cordycipitaceae > Beauveria > Beauveria asiatica. The sequence goes on along the minus strand of JAAHCF010000121.1, from coordinate 9,989 downwards.
AGAACAAACAAGATATAATAACGCCCCCAATCCTCCCGACCTCGACATACTTGTCGCCTTGGCCCCCAATCTCGCTCCCGTTGTTTGCTCTGCAGCTTCTCCGTCCGACTCGGTGAGCGTGGGTTGAGAGACATTTCCGCACCTTTTTCTTTTTCATATAGATGCATCTTGCCGTTGCGCCGCTCAAGCGACTTGGACGAGAAACCATGCCGCCAACTCTCCGCCTCTCCGTGCCCGTAGCACAAAAAAACTACGAGCTAGGACGTGACGACTACCGTACCGAAAGCACCGGATCCGAGTCTGAAGACGGCTCCTCGGTGAGTGACGACGACGAGCAGTCGGACCAGGTTCGCTCCCCCACACGCCTGGTGTACAACCTCGACGCCCTCCCGGAAAAGACGAAATCGACTGTCCGCGATGCTTTCAACGAGCCCCCCGCCATGGTCGTCCAGCACTGTCGCCAGGTCGGCGACACGTTTGCTTTTCAAATGTCAGAGGTTGTGACACGGTCCGTTCGCATCCGCGCGCCATCATCTGGTAAAACGCGCCTGAGCTGCTCATGCTCACAGGGTGGTGCTGGTGCTGCTGGTGGTGGTGCTCTGGACAATCATGAAAAGGAGCCCTGCCATCACATCCTGTGGCTCCTGGACCAGCTTGCCAAGCAGACGCTGTACGACACGGACCACGAGCAGCCTCTGACCATGACGTCGGCCGGCTTCCCCGAGGAAATGGGCGATCCTTTCCGGGCCATTTCCGACCACCATCTCAACATTGTCGCAGATGGGCTGCATTGCCGACATGTCGAACCAGGCTGCTACGACCCCAGACGGGCCGACAAGCACCGCATCAGAGAGTCTCGCGAGCTGCTATCCTCGGTATACGAAGCATCGGCAGACTCGTTCCGACCCGACATTTTCAACGAGCCGCTTCTTCCCGGCCCGGCTATTGTGAAGCCCCGGGACCTCGACTACACTGTATTTCGCATGCTGGTCGACGACGACATCTTCTTCCACTACTTTCTCTCCGAGGCGTCGCGCGGCGGCAGCGACGTCATTCACCAGTTTCGACTGCTCACCCACCGGATAAACGCCGTTCTGCAAGACCTTGACCAGCACAGCCCGAGCGGCTCCGGCGACGAGCCAAGCAGCCCGCAAGAGGAGTCCCACACCGTCTCGTGGGCAGCGCGCCACGTCCAAGGGGTCATCAGCCTCGTCCGCTATGCCATCTGGAGCGGCGAGCGACCCCTGCAAGTCGCCGAGAAGCACGCCGCTGCGAGAACCCTCATCCACATCCTCGACTGCGTGGTAAAACGTCGCACTGATGTCCGAGGAGGAGGCGGACGACGACAAGGCCGGGGCCGTTTAGAGCGAGACTTGTTTTTCCGCTTCCTCGGCGACGCCGACTGCGGCTTCGTCTTGGACGAGCTCGAAAGGATCCCAGAGGGCGCGCTGCCGTACATTTCCAACCTCGACTCGATTGTCAACAAGATGGCGCAGTACGGAGTACATGCTTCGTATCTGCACAGGTTTCGCAAGTTTATCGCCCAGTTGAAAGCGAACCGGCCCGTGCCCAATTTAAAGCGCGAGAGCCCGGACAGTGACGAGGATGGGGGTGCTTTTAAACGAATGAGATAGATGGATGGATGGCTTGATTGCACGGTACAGGATGGATCGAATGACTTTTTTTTCTTTTTTTTCTCTTTCGAATCCCATCAAGTTACTTCGATTGTTATATATTCTAATTTTTAACTTTTTATATTTTGCTTCATATACATTGTCCAGCATTTTCCCCTACGTCTCACCGCCATTATCGATGATTGCGCACTACATCTCATTGCCATTATCGATGACGCTCTGACATTGTTCATGCAATGCCGACCTCTTGCTATAGTTTGCTGATATAATCTTGTATAAATTCTTCCACCGCCGCGAGCGTAGGCCTATCGGGAAACGCGGCGCTTGCATGCTTCCTTGTCCGACACTCAATGTATTTGCGCACCCAGCGCTCCGAGTCGGCGACGCGCTGCGTCCAAAAGAGCCTGGCCCTGTCACGAACCGCCTCGGGCGTTGAGCGTTTCCGCGTGCCCTCCAACACCCCCTCCTTCACCACCTCCTCCTCTCGCAAGACGAGCTCGCCGCCGGAGCGCACAATGACGCTGCTGAGCGTGGGCTGGTGGCCGCGGGTGCAGCAGTCAATCAGGCGGCGCATCTCGGGCGGCGTGCGCGCGTAGGCCGGGAACTCGACTGTGGGCTCGCAGCGGTACGAGGCCCAGATAGCGGCGCGCTGGGGCGCGCTCTGCGCCTCAAAGAGGCACCACAGCACGCGGCCGAGCATGTAGACCTCGCAGCGCTCGCGGCCCTCGTCGTCGTCGTCGAGGCACTGCCAGGCCACGTTGTAGCCGTGGCGGCCCGCCGGCCAGGCGTACTCTTCGCCGTCGACGAGGGACTCCCAGAACGGCAGCATCTGCGTTAGGAGCGCGCTGTAGCGTGCGCGGAGGCTGTCGGGGACATGGAGAAGCAGCTCCTCGTCGTCGGAGGTGGTGGCGGTGGTGGCGAGAGCGCGGATGCACTCGATGGCGTTGATCTCGGGCGCGGCAAACTCGGACCACACGCCGCGCTGCTCAAAGTCGACCATGACGAGGTCGAGCGAGTCGGACAGCAGCATGTTGTCCAGGCGCAGGTCCGAGTTGTACGTGTCGCACGTCGCGCGAAAGTGGCGCGCGGCTTGCACGAGCTGCAGCGCCCATTTCGCCGCGTCGCGATGCGTGATTTTGTCGTGTAGATGAAGGTACGGGAGATGGTCGCGGATGGTGCCGTGCCGGTGGTAGGTCAGGGTGAAGCCAACGACGGCCGTCTTGGAACCGAAGCCGCACTTTTTGGTGACGAGTGCCAAGGGCCGCTCGATGATGTTGGGATGCGGCGTCATGCGGAGCAAGTTGCGGAGCTCGTGGTAGAGATACTTTGTGTGACTTGTGATGGCTTTGAAGACGACTGTTTCTTTGCCGTTGTGTTGTTGGACAATGGAGACGCTGTCGTGCGGCTGCGACTTGTACCGGAGCTCGCCAATGTCAATCGTCGGCGGGAACGACTGGATATCCTGGTCCTTCCACATGTCTTGCAGCTGCCGCACCGAGAGCATCTGGCGCTCTAGATGGTGCGTGGGCGCGACGGAGAAGCGCGCGTCCCGCACGTCGACGGGCACGTTGTGCATGACGATGCGCGAGCCAAACGGAAGCTGCTGGCGGTAAGCGTGCGCCGCCTCTCCGGCCGACGAGCTGGCGGTCCAGTGCTGCAGGCAGCGGACAATGTGCCGCGTGATGCCGAGCTGCTGCGTGGTCCGGGCATCGCGGGCGTGAAAGGCGGCGCCTAGGTCCAGAACGCGGCGCAAAGCCGGGGAGATGGCTGTGTGCTTGGGTATGAAGACGTCGACGCGGAGCGGCGGCGGCGGCGGCAGGGTGGAGGCGGGAAAGAGCGGCACGGCGTGGAATTGCGTGCCAAAGGCAATGCAGCCGTCGATGCGCCATAGAGGGTTGGAGGGGACGTCGAGGCTGTCGATCCTGTTCTTGGGGTTGAGGAGCGATGTTTGCCAGCAGCATGTCTCTGCTGACTTGGTCGGCTCCGGTGTGCGTGGCGGCGGCGGCTTGTAGTAGGCGGCCGTTGGGAGTGCGACTTGAACAAGGACGTCTTGGTTGAGCTCCATTGCGATTGATTGTTTTGAATTGATTTCTCATTGGAAAATATAGAAAAGAGCGTGTTTATAGATAGGCCGGTCAAACACTGACATGACATGGACAGATTCTTCACAGTACAATTTCTGCGACAAGTCGTCAAGACGGCAACGGGCATAAAAGGCACAACGGCGCGTCCGAGTTTGCTTTCTGCGCATCGCGACAGGCCTTCCGGTAATGGGCCATGCCATTCTGTGTAGATATTGATGTCGGTGAAACCGACGTGTGTACGTCGCCTCGCGCAGTCGCGGCCCGTCCACAAATGCAACAAGCTGAGCGGTGGACAAACACTGCCCAGAGCTCTCTGGTGGTGTTTTTGGATTACCATAAGCATGGCGATGGGGACGTGATGATGTGGCCAAGTGTATATCGATGATTACCCTGTATTGGACAATGTTGGAAGCATCGCGTAAACATGTTGGGATGTATTGGACAAGTGGGAGTCGAAAGCAAGCATACACTCTCTAGACGGCAGCTTTTTATTTTCAAGCTGCGTGAATATATCATGTAAAGGGATATTTCTTTGAGTATATGGTTAGTATTATTCCTTGAAAGCCTTGGACGGTGTAGCTGCTTACTTTCTGCTTGGTCTCAAGTCTCGATGGTGCTACTGACTGATGGGCTTGCAGCAAGAATTCGACGGCTTACTATCAAGGAAGAAACTGGTGTGAATCAAGTCGCGAGCCTCGACGACGTATTTGCTTGCTGTGGCTTGCGCTGTCAGCAGCTGAAGGAGCATAACGGCCAAACTTGTGGTTTTGTTGTTGCACAAACATTTGGTCTGCACAGGTAAATCGACAACCATTCAAAAGAAGGAAGAAAAAAGTACGGATAGACATGTGGCTGATTCGCTAGACAGAAAAAAAAAAGAAAAAAAAAAAAAGAAAAAATGCAAGCTCTCACCGGTCACGCCACATGATGTTGTGCGACTCGAGCGAAGGGCAGCGCGAGACGGAAAGTGTGCCAAGCCTTCAGGCGCCTGGTGAATCATGGCCAGCCTCAAGTCTACTGCTGCACAGCACAGCACAGCACAGCACAGTATACGGATTAGCATAGCACAGCATAGCACAGCACAGCACATCACAGCACATCCATACCTTTAAGGATCGCGCTGAGTTGGCAAAGTGGTGGCTGCCAGCAGTCAATGGTGCATGCAACCTGATTTTCTTTAGAGGAAAAAAAAAAAAGAAAAGAGAGAAGGTAGGTAGCACAGCATAGCACAGCATAGCATAGCACAACACAGCATACCTAGAGGCTAGTATAGCACAGCAGAGCACAGCACAAGGTAGTTAGCATGTCTGATGTTGCGCAGGATAACAAGACAATCTTGCTCATCTGTACAGATTATCATCTGTACGGATTACCCGGCTCGCATATCCAGGCTTCGGCCTGGTCCGGTCCGGTCCGTACAATGGACGATTCGTTAAAGATGGGGGAAATCCGTGTCGTCGTCCATCTCTTTCATGACAAAAGCCCGTAGAATCTGAGCCGTGAGCCCGTATGCCACACATTACAACATGCAGCTGAGCCTTGTCCCGTGTAACAAGGCGTAATAAAAAAAGGAAAACTGCAGAATTTGATCCAGTTTGATCTGTACTAATTATAATAATAATAAATCGCGGAAGAAGCCCAGCTGACGCGATTCCCACAAATGCAGTGGCTTTTGCACCTCTAAAATGCCCGCCGTCCGCCTGCACTTTGACACTTTGCAGCCTTGGGCATTTATTAGGCATAACTAGTCACCACCAGTCTTGCTTTGTTGCCCAGTCGTCTCCTTTTGACCCAGCTGTCTGGTTCTCACCGGATGCCGCCTTTTCTTTTCTTTATTTTTATTTTTTCTTTTAATTTTTTTCTACGGATGTACCCTTTTCCTTTTCCTTTTTCTAAACACATCATCGTCTTGAATTTCCCGCATCCCATCCTGCAGCCCACATCCATCCATCCATCCACCTCTTGTCTATCTGTCCTCTGTTTGCTCCATCTGTGCTCCTTTGTCCGTGTCCATCTCTGGAAAGCAGTTGCTCCCATCTTGCGCCAGACCGCTATATAACCAGACACACACGGTATATCACCAGACACACACTCACACAACAACCCTTTCCAAGGTATTTGCCGTACTCTGGGGAAGCAGGGAAGGAGGGTGGAACGGCGGGGAAAGCAGAGGAAGAAGCACAGCAAGAAAAAGGCGTCGGCGTGTTTCTCTCGCTGCTGCGCCCCTGCGCCCCTGAAGCATCATACCTCCTCGTGCGCATTGCGTCTGTCACTTTTTTTCTAACCCTTGCGCAGCATCGAAAAAACACATCAGTTCCTTCTTCACCGGGTCCACTATCCTCTCTCACCGGGCTGCCCTTGCCCTTGACAGGCTTGACCACGGTCCACGGTCCACGGTCCACGGTCCACGGTACGGACCGTACGGGCGACTCCACGACGCATCCTAGATTGACCCGCATGCTCCCTGCTCATCGAGCAAAGCACTTGCTCCAATCTTGGCCCTTTTGACTCTGTTTAGCCAATGACACGACGAGCTGGCCTCTGTCGATGCTCCCCAATTCTACATTGAGGCTTTGACCTTGAACCAAGCACGCTCTTGTCCAACCCACCAAGTCTCATATAACCACAATGGTAAGAAGCCTCTTGTTGTGTATAAAGCTTCTTCTCTTGCCCCTTTTCGTCATGTAATTCCCCTTCAGCTGCCATTCCTCCAGCTTTTTCATCACTTGTTTCCGTATTCACTTATTCACTCATCCGCCCATATACATACCCCTTCCCTTTTCCCCTCTCAACCATTCCAAGCCTTGTACATGATTACCCATGCTTGCGCATACTCGCGGCTTCCCGTGTTAATGTTTGCTTATTAGGATCCGCCAACTTCATACATCTACGTCACCGGTACGGACCGGGAGGCCGACACCCTCATCTCGACCCAACAGGTAGCCCCTCCCGGTACTGCCCACGGTACTGCCCACGGTACTGCCCACGGTACTGCCCACCAGAGCTTATACCATTTCGGATCCGATCTCCCGTCCTGGTATGCCGTACCTGCTCATGCTATAGTGGAAATTGAACCCCCGTCAAAACGAAGGAGGCTCCATGCATCCACCATCCTTGCCCCATCCACCTCACAGATAGCATCGTACGGCCAAGAGGTATTGCCACTGGCCTCACAAATATCCACACTTGGCTGTCCCATTCACCGACAGGATTCTTGGAGTTTCCGACAATTGGCCCTTGCAGGCTTACCCTTACCCATGGAGACCCCTATGCACCCATTCTCGAGGCGCGTGGCAGAGCTCGGAAGATTAGTATGCTCGTGTACTACACTAGTTCCCTTCGATCTTGATGGTACGTTGAAACTTGATTGACGAATTCGGAGTGTGCTTCAATAATGGTACAGCAAGGCTTCTTCTAACATGTACTCAGGGTATGAGCGTCTCAACGACTCCCAGCCGTACAATGACACAAATCAAGAGTATGTAGCTGAAAAGAAACTTTGGCGCTTTCAACTAATGTCATGCTGGCAGGTATTCCCATCAACATGTCACAAGTCCGCATGACATCAACCGACAACAGCCTTTTGGGCCGGAACCCATGATGAATTCTTCCACTTCACCCGAAGAACATTATTCATTCAGTTGCGAGCCTTTTGCGAACCCAACCATACCAATCTCTAGTTTCAGCATCGCAAGGGCGCATACTCAGCCAGAGCCTGCCAATCCACACTTTACCGGGCCTCGTCCAGGAAAGCGCGGGCCATTTAGAGATCAGAATCTTCGCCAAGATACAGCATATACTAGAAAGATTGGGTGCTGCATACGATGCAGAATGCAGCGGATACGTGTAAGTGATTTGGAGCCCCGAAAACAGTCCATCAAGCCTGCCAATCTGACTGTCTTGTAGTGCGATAAAAACCCCGATGACCCGGATGGGACGTGTCTCACTTGTAAAAGGGTCAATTTTGCAAAGACTGGCCAGCTTCCATGTCTGCGGTACAAGATTGCTGATATAGCATTGTACAAGTCTGGGCAAGTTCCAGGCTTCGAGTGGACCAGGCGCTGGTCGAATGAGGTATCTGATCCAATTGATACATGGGCATCCCCAGAGGTCAGAACCATTCAAATCTCCGAGGGTTACTCTGATAGCGTCATGGAATTGCAAGTGCGCCAATTTGTGCCCATGGAAGGTGACAAACTGGACAGGACGTGGGACTACAATGGCGAGAAAAAGTCTGCCCGCATACCGCCTTTTGCACTTGTTGATACGCACAAGACCAGAAAGGCTTTTGCCAGGCACATTGATGCAAGTGTTGATGATACCTTGAAGAATGTCATCAGGTCGGTAGAAGGCACCTTGGGCAAATGGATGCGCGTCACATATCTCGAGGCCTTTCGTCTCGCTCAAAGAAGCGACGCCCCGCCAGAGGTGTCCAAGATTTTGCAATCTACATTTCGATTGTGGACATCTACGAGACTCAACACCATCTCATGCTTCATCGTGGGTGAGGAAACCCTGGGCATGCCGTCTGATATATTGGACGACACCAGCCCTACGCCAGGCAAGGTTCCGGTGCCACCAGTCATGGGCGCGCAGCTGAATTTGATCATGATTCACCAGATACAGGCAAAGCTGCGGAAAACGGTACTGGAGCAGTTGCAAAAGATTGTGCAGAAGAACAAGCACAGCACCTGGCTAGTGACGTATTTTGTAAACTTTATCCTGCTGCACAATGCGTCCATGATAATTTCCCATGATGCGGGGTATGCAAAGAAACATGGGATAAAGGTAAGTGACTCTCGGAACAACTCTCAGTAATACAAGTGGCTTGGGCCTTTGTTGTTTGGCACAAATCTAACTAGGACCCAGCGACGGTTTGCTCGCGAAGACAAGGTCAAAGAGTACCACATCGGTAAGTCCGACCAGAGACTATACTGTTTCAATATTGGGGACTAATTTTGCCTAGGAGCAAACATTATTCTCGCCTACTTTCACTACTGCAACAAGGGCCTGTATCCATTTTCCGATGAGTGCAGCGACTCGGAATTGAAGAGTCTGGCCGAGTTGAATGAGAATGATGTCAAATTTGTTCGTTGCACGGCAAACTATGCAAGGGCGCGAGGTGAGTCAAGCTGTAACTACCTACTGTTCGCCCAAAACGCGGGCTGACGTTTTTTGTCAAAGAGGTTGAATGGCGGAGGTTGCGCGAGTCGCAAGATTACCATCATCCCGAGTACTACATTTCACAAATGTTTGAGCAGAATTGGAAGCCGAGGTCCATGATTGTGTAGGGGATTAATTGATATGTAGTTGTGAGTTGGTCAATACTGTAGCTAATTGGTGAATAATCTACTTTGATTAAGAGTTTTATTTTGTACAGCGCAAAGTCTCTTGCCATATTGGGCCATGGCTGTGTAAAGAATCAATTAGTCAACATTGTAGTTGATTGCGAATAATCTGCGTAAATGATTAATTAGTTAACACTGTAGTTGATGACGAATCAAATACATGAATCAAAAGTTGGGTTTGAATAGAGCACACAGGCCTCACTCACGTCATCCCTAGTCGAATCTTGTACAACTTCCATGGTCCGGCCAGCCACGTCATGTGATGCTGCAGCTGAATGCCTACCAAACCATCAGTCCGGCCGAAAGAACCGAATAACTGGGACCGGTGAGCTGCGGAGCAAAGAATCCGGGAAAGACGGTAAGAAAGACACATTATCCCTGCTTCGGGCAAACGCCAAACGGCTACCTATGCGCCGGGACAATGGCCCATCCACCGCATTAAACGTCATCGGCTCTCGCTGACGAAACTCTAAGATGTAGTTTATTTTTTTTTATTTTTTTTTGAACAAAGAGTATCCTGAATCGGTCATCAAGACCGCCCTGTATATATGCAAATACATCTATACCGCTGCCACAAATCATAAACTGTCGGGGGCACTTTGGGTCCTAGCTCGAGTTACACCCGATGTTCATAGCCATACTCGTTCATATGTAGAGACGTGTATCGAGTAAACTTGTCATTGGAATTAACTGCGAGGACAATTTCTAGTCCACGCTTGATTGCTCCGTCTTGTTTTGCGGACATGGCCGGCATCTATGGCACATATAGTTACCGCTTGCCTAACCCCTTCGACTTTCGCATACCATCCACCCCGTCCGCCTATTTTCCCTTGTTTGCAAGTATATAGCTAGGAAATTACATTGACCTATCAAGATGCAGAAGCAGGGCGTTCTAGAAGACGGCCCGGGACGGCGGGATTGGG
>JAAHCF010000120.1:0-64322 GCA_038367545.1 Beauveria asiatica | reverse complement strand
TTTTTTTTCCTCCCCCCCCCCCCCCCCCCCCCCAATTAACTCTAGATGGCCTAGCTTTGTGAATTTTTCCCATTGCCCTAATACGGATAGCTGCCATCTCCCCACACGTCATTCGCCGCCGTTCGGCCCAGCTCGGTAGGCAGGTTACGGAAACGGCCTCCGGCTTTGCCTTTTCGGCTCCGGTACCTCCAACGCTTCCTCGGCTAATAGACTTTTCGCTCGCATCTTGCTCGCATCTTGCTCGGTCAAATTTGGACAACCGTGGCGTAGTGCCCCCTCGGTCCTTGCTCGCAATGCGTCGCTGCTCCATTTCTATTAAATCTACAGCCAAGCCCTTTGAAAAGATTTTCGCCTCCATCCTGCCCCAATTCAATGGCAATCTGACCTTCTCCCCTCACTACCGTGTCTTCTCCGCATCGTGCGCCCGAACGGCCCCTCACCTCAATTCACCTAACCCGTCCCCGTTTTACCCCGGCCAACTACCACTTCGTCTCTTCTCTCCCCAGCCATCTTTGCCTCGGCAGCCTATTTGGCAATCTAGACTGCTGCTTATCCGCACTACTCTTCTTTCTTTTTTTAGCACATCTATCATAATGCATGCACCTGCAGTCTTATCTCTCGCCAGCTAAACGGCGACGCTGCACCTCGCCCAGAGCGCTGTTGCCGCTCAGAAACGCAACGACGCCCACAATTACAATAGCAGGGAGCGTCTGGAACAGGTTCCAGGTGCTGTAGTACAGGAAGAAGACGCCCTCCATCGCCACAATGGAGCCGTAGAAGACGCCGTGCGAAACGGGGGCCGCACCGAGGGCCTGGCCAGCGTGGCTCAGGTTGGCACCGAGAGCAAGCCACTACCACGACACGCTTCTTGTTAGCAAAGAACTCACAAGGACCGCGCTCTAGTGCGACATTTCACTCACGCTGATGAACAAGACCGGGATGGCGGCCAGGACGGCGCCCGCAAACGCGAGCGACATAATCTTGGGCGGGTTCTTGGGGTCGGCGCGGAAAATGTGGTGAATCTCGGGCCGCTTGCCGTAGCGCAGAGGCGCCTCGTAGGTGTTGACGTGGCTGGGGTCGCGCACGACGTTCACGTCAAACACGGATGCCACAATCGCCTTGGAGGAGCCAAAAGAGCCCAACACGATCTTGGCTTCCAGAGGCGTAGCCGAGTTGAGGAGCTGGACGGGGAGGTCCTTTTGCGTCTGTGACTGGTCAGCATCCAGCTCTGTACCCTTTTCCCGCCTTGTCGCGGCTTCATCGTAGACGTGTATCCCATACCAGCTTCACAGTGCCCTTGCCCGACTCCTTAATCGTCAGGGGAAACGGAGCCTCGAGCCCAGAGGCTGTCTCTCGGAGGACGAGAAACGCCTGGTGCGGGCGCTTGGCCTTGCCCGCCTCCTCGGCGGTCAGAGAAAGCTTCAGCGTGCTGTCGTGGCCGAATGCGACTTCGGTCTTGGCTTTCACCGCAGAGGTAAATCTATATCGAACAAGTACAGGATTAGCGCTCGTTTTCTATGCCGATTGATGGACCAACAGGCGCGCCGCTCTCGGAGGTGATTGGTCATGTGTCAACAGTCTCTTCGTACTTTTCAGTGATTCCCTCTCCGCCCTTGGCGGCGACAGTCACGGAACCATCCACGAAGCCCCATTGCGCGGCGGCAGAGGCGGCGCTAGAAAGCGCCAGTAGCGTTGTGGCGAGCGAGAAGCGCATCGTGCAATGTTTCTGTGTGCGGGTGTCGGTTGCGGTCGTTTGCGCAGGGTTCTGGTCGTGGTTTCGTCAAAAAGAGGCCACACAGCTCCAACGCCTAGGGGAGCTTTCCAAACTGGTTACGTGGTTGCAGCTGGCTGGACCTGATTGGCTAGTTGCCCCACCAGCCAGGCACCATGTGTTGTGAGGGACTGTTGTAAATAATCTGTCCAGGATGGCCAGAATTGGTGAGCACAAGCATGTTTAATTTTCCTTCAGTATTTCCTCTTCTTGTTTTTGTATGTTTCATCTTAGACTTTACGTGTGAAAGGCAAAACTGTATTGAAATCCGCTATAAAACGCCAGCAAAATGCAGCAACACCTATACTTGGCATTCACAAATCTACCTATATCCCAGAGAAGAAATGCCAAGATCGTAAACATCACAAATCCGTGCGCTCCGTCGCCGGCACCGTCTCCGTCCTTGACCTCTTCTCCCTTGCCGACGCCAGCCGCGGCAACTTGCCCGTCAGATCCAGCCACTCGGCCGCAAACGCCGTCACAATCTTGGCCCAGTCCCTCGTCGTCGGCATGTGGAGGTGCTCGCCGTCGTCGTGCATTGTGTGCCAGACTTGCGGAAACGGCGACGGAATCAGATGCAAAACATCCACGCCGCGCTGCATAAACGGGACGTGGTCGTCCTGCACGGCGCCCATGTGGCGGAATTGCTCGACGGACTTGTCCGCGTCGGGCAGGAACGGGCGGCGCGCCTTGGCCTCGAGCAGGCCGAGATCGCGGAGGCGCGTCTCTAATAGCGCCATCTTGCGGTACGCCCAGTGCGTCGTGGCAAAGTACGAGGGAATCGAGGGCGCCTCGGCGCCGAGCAGGTCGAGCAGCACAAAGAGGCTGATGGAGCTCAGAGATGTGCGGTACGTTGACATGCCGCCGCCGGAAAAGTCGTGCTCCCAGTCGGCGGCGAGCGCGCGCGCGCCGTACAGCGAGTCCTCGTCAGTCCACTGCACAAACGCCTCCTCGCCGTCGAGGAACAGGATCTGCAGCCCCGTCGCCGGCTCCAGCGACGCGTCCGCCTCGCCGGCCTCCTCCATGGCCTTCCAGCGCGCCTCGAGCGCCGCATCGAGGCTGCGCGCCGCGTGCAAGAGCATGGCGCACGGCGCCGCGCTGTCCGTCGCCCCGATGAACCCGTGCGGCGTCAGCTTGCTGTCGTAGTGCGCCACGAGCGTCAGCCGCCCGACGTCGCCGGCCCTGGCCCACGGCGGGTCGCGCCGTAGGATGAGGTTGCTAAACGGCACATCGCGGTCGCCCGTCGCCGGCGTCTTGGACGTCGAGTTGTGCCAGATGCGCTTCCACTCGGGCAGATTAGTCTGGAAAAAGTCGACGAGATGCGCCTGCGCCGCCGCCTGGCCCGGCGTGCCGGGGACGCGCGGGATCAGGATCGGCGCCAGCAGCTTGCCATTCTCAATGTCAAAGTCGTCGCCCGGCGAGGGAATGTTGTGCAGGTCTTCGTCGGTGAGCGGGGTACCGGCGATGGCGCTCGCAAAGGATGACAGCGTCCCAAAGGTCCAGAGAAGAGCCCCAGTTGCGCGCATTGTCTGTCTTGTGGCTAGCTACTAAGCGTTTGATGCTTCGATTCGAGGTTCGAGTCCGAGCCTAATGGCCGCGCATTATAGGGTTGGTCGTCTTTGGAATTGCGTCCGTGATGTGTCTTTTCAAAGATATAGCCAGTCCGATCTTCCTGTAAAACATATAAAGCAGGTCCTGTGTCTGGCTATTCGACTGGTAGATGCAAGGGGAACAAGCCGTGATGGTTATCCTGTTGTGCTAGCTGAAGTAACACCTGGCTGCTTGGCCTTTCATGCATTGTGGATCTGCCACCGCTGGCCTGTCTCAACGTAACTAACTATTTAGGTAGGTACCTACCTAGGTAGGTAGTTATTACCTGCTAGTTGGCTACAGAATCCCTGTACCATACACCTGGGAATACACCTTGTGGAATTTTCTTGTTTTCTTGAATGCTTCTTTTAGTGTCTGATTTCATAGCAGCGCTCGGTGCACCGACTTTAATTATAATAAAGCATCAGTAGATGTTCTATGTATACAACGGCAAAATCGTTGTCAAGAATCCCATACGCCGGAAAAAATGCAACGCTCTAGGGCCGCCTAATCCCTGGGACACGTATCACAACGCCACGCAAAGTGACGTCGTATAGCAATGCGTTGCAGTGTCCTGTAGGAGACTCGCAAGTCCAGTAGCTGCGGGAATCCATGTTGAATGCTAGACAAATCGCCCCGTGAGACCAAGTATAAAGGAATGAGCTGACTTTGATCTTTTCTTTTCAGCAAAGACTTTAGTGCAGCTTAGCTGCATCGTGCGCGCGCTTGTTGGCAATTTGCTTATCCTTGGGAATGGTGAGCGCATTGATTCCGAGGAAGTTGCAAATAGCATTGACGACGATAAAAGCCCAACGAAAGTACAGAACAGTAGCAAAGACAAAGTAGGCCCAGAGGTAGTAGGCCTCCAGAGTAGCACTGAGCTGGGGGAGTCCGATTCGAGGCAGGTTGGCGAGAACGGCACCACCAACCAGAGGCCAGAGCATGGCAGTCCAGTAAGGAAAGGGCTGGCGCGTCAAATGAGCCAGAATCATCTTAGTAGTCAGGCGGCCAAAGACAAACGACATGGTGCAGCAGAACAAGATCAGATGGTTCTCTTTCATGAGTGTGCTGTAGGGGGAGCCGAGCCAGGCGACAATGGTGACGGAAAAGACAGTCATTGGCGCAAGTTCGAGGAAGACGGGGGCAACAGGCAGTCCCTGCTTGCGGCGAGCACCAATGACGTTGAAGACGCAAAAGGGAACATGCGTGCCCAACAGCGACATGCCGACGAGAGGAACCCAGATGTCGCGAACGGACGTCTCGCCAAGCATGTCGGCAAGACCAGGCAAAATATCATTGAAAATGCCAGCCATAGGCTGGCTCCAAATTTCAGGGCCCCAAATACCAGAGGCAATCATGATGCCGCAAGCGATGAGCAAGCCCTCAGTAGGACCATTGATGTATCCAAGAAAGAGGGTGTGGGTGTGGTAGGTTTCCCAAGTCGAGAAGAACATGGCGACACAAGGGCAGAGCGCAGTGAAGACGCCTGCGGGCGAGGTGCCGAGACCCATAGCGGCGACCTGGAAGAGACTGGCAAGAGTGCAATTGAGCGAGTCGATACCGTGGTCAAATAATTCGCCGAGACCGCTCGAGGTGCCGGTTCTGCGAGCTTGTTTGCCGTCGACGTTGTCCATGGTCTGGTACATGAAGAGGCCCAAGGCGAGACTAAAGTATACCCAAGAAGGGCCCTTGAAGTGCGTCAGAGATGAGTTTTAGAATGAAGTCAGTCGTGAGTTTACTGACAGGGCCGATTAGGTCAGGGATATAGACAACGAGCAACGCTACATTGGCCAAGATGAAGAAGAACCCAACGAGGGTCACCATGTTGGGAGCCATCCATAGCGGCAATAGGGTGACGAAAAAGTTCCACTATAGCGACAGCATGTTAGTAGTTGGCTTTGATCTGGACTGAGTCGTATTGGGTAGCATATTGCGAAGCAGGGTGCTGCGTAGAGGAGCGAATCGAGCGGAGGAAGATTGAGAATCGTGCATGAGAAGCAGTCGGGAAATCGTACCCAGGGACCGAGAATGTACTTGGAAACAGGCGACTTGTCGACGCTAGAGTACTTGTAGGATTTGAGATGAATGAGGGCATCGTCCGAAATGCATTCGATTTGCGCTTTTTCTGGGAGGCAGTCAGCGATGCGTCCCGCGTGCGCCGCGGTAGGGAGGCAGGCCGGGAATGGCGAAACCACAGGTCCAAGCTCCGGCCAGAAACCGGAGGGTAGAAAACCATGCGGGTGGACAGATGCCGTGTCGAGTCGGGGGAAGATGGGGGAAAGCAAAAGGGAGGCATACTGGTGTTGGGAACCATGTTGTCTTGGCCTTGGCCGGCAGCGGTATCGTGGAATAAAGGCAGTGATTCGTTAGCCGACATGATGGATTAGCTATGGGAGGGCGAAGCGGGGGGCCGCGTGGGTGAGGAGAGGATATAAAAGAATCTGCGAGGTGCGAGAGTGCGTGCGTGCGTGCGTGCGTGCCACTTGACTGCAAGGGCGGGAAAAAGAGCGGGTGCGAGGCGCTGCAGGCCGTGGGTTATTTAGTTGGGCAAGACTGGTTTGCAAAAAAAGTCGAGGAGCCCTGCAGATTGTTGAGGAAACCAACATGTGCAAGGACGGCGAATCTGTTTACTCGGCAAGATTTAGCGGGTGCTTGCGGCCCATACAGATAGACGCTAAGGCTTGTTTAGTTTAGAAAAGATTTAAGAATACATAATAAAAGCAGGTTATTCGGCAAGCTGTCGTCTTTGGTGCGCGCCCGTCTGCCTTCTACCAACCTGTCCACCCATATGACGATAGATTTAGGGGTATCATCAGACACTTTGGTGATGGGCAGCCAAACTGCCAACTGCCAATCTCGAGAACGGCGCTGTAAAACTGCAAGGATACACCGTGGCTTTGGCTGATGCAAAGAAGTCCGTCCAGCCACGAACATTTAGCAGCTGATGACGCGCTACCTACGTCTGGCCTCCTGCGGTGTAACTCGGCCACTATAGCGCCACTGAACCAGGCACGTGAAGCCTCCAACGGCCAGCAGGCACGACCAAAAAAGCACGAACGAGTCGGCATTGGCTTGTTGCAGTTTGGGCTTGTAACTTTGGACTTTATGTTCTACTAATGCATTCCATTTCATTTGTTTTGTTGAAATCTCATCTATCGTTTGAATCATCTTTACACGTGGCATTGCCGTTTCCCTGTACAATTGTTGCCAGCAGGTCCAGCCACCAAAACAGACCGCCACCCAGGAACCGAGGAACAGCGCACGACAGTGGAGCAGGTGTGCTGAAAATACCGAACTTAGCGCATGTTGCAGCAACTTTAGCGCATGTCAATCATCAGCTCACGACCAGCGATGAAAGATGTACCTGTCTCCCTAGCATGTAGCATGTAGCCGAGTAATGCCTCGAATCGTTAAGGAGGCCTAATGTTGTAGCAAGAGACAATAAGCGGCAAAGAGCACACAAGGTAGAAGTGGGAAACCAATCTCACCAACTTGGCAATATCCAACTCGAAGCCTCCTGGGTACTCTGACTCTGTCGCAGCAAACATCGTCCCCAATCCACGCCCCTCCATGACCCCTCCTTGGGGGCTTTCTGCCGACACTGCAACTGCAACTGCACAACACCAAGACCAGCGGCCTCCATCCTAGCCATTGCATCTGTCCACTAAATAATTAGGTACCATGTGCGCTCCCCACGCTCGCCCAAGCTCAGACTCGACCCCAACAATAACTACTTTTTTCCCCGCCGCCAACAAGATATATCCCCCGCCCGCTTATTAACACGCAAGCAAATCTGCTTCTCCTCGCCTATCCGCCTCCCCGCCTTCAGGAACCGAACAGTGTCGTGTGGCAGCAACGCCACTGCAGTCGTCGCCAAGTCGATGTTGTCGCAAATTCACTAGCTCACGGCTGCATGGCGTGGCCCAGTTGAGGTAGGTAACATGGCGCTGAAGAAATGTCACTGATGCAGGCTTGTGTCCGCCACCCATTCATTCTTCAGCCGATGCCAGCCAGGCTTGCATTGACGAATAGCTGACCATCTGTCGATCTGTAGGTCTTGCCGATAGATCCCCACACTCAACAGTGTGTAATGGTTGTTTGTCATCTCAACCCCATTCATCACCACCGCGATTGATCCCCTCCGTCGTCCACTCTACCGCACACCATTGCTTGGCGAGCACTCAAGGATATCCACCGACATACCGGGTCTGGTCGTGTCAATAGCACAAAGTGTATGATCGTGAGCATGCCGGTCCGTAATTTGAGGGCAATCATCATCTTCAGCTGCCACACAGCTGCAAGTCCAAATGCAGCACACCGATCTCACGGCAAGTGCCATGTCGGCATTTTCCACTTTTCCGTTTCGCTCACAACACATAATTCGCCTGCAACTGGAGTTCCGACTCGGTTCTCTCACTGGTGAATGGCATTATTAGTATTATTATAGTCGCTCGTCTTGTATATGCCCCTGGATACCACGGCTCAGAAAGAAACATTATTAGTAGTCGCAGTCGACGCGACAGACCCTCCACAGGACCCAAACTTTCCCTCGCAGCGTCATCTCAGTCGCTTTCGCCTCCTCACAGCATCGCAAAACCGGCAAACATGCCGACAAACACGACGGCAAATCCATACGAGCGTCCGATCTCCAGGGCCGAGCCCGCGCCTGTCTTTTTCGAGCCGCTACCGCCGTTGGCCGAGCCAGGAGGGCCCGTGTAGATGCCGCCGCTGCCAGACTTGGTCGCAGACGCTTCCGAGGACGGCGTCGCCGAGGCGTTGCTGCGCTGCGGGTTCGTCGCGCCACATGGGTGTTTCTGGAGGCAGTCGGATGCGCACGTATTGTCCTTGCATGCGGCGACGCACTGGCGACCCCATTCGGTGCAGACGTAGTAGGGTATGCTCAGGGTGTACTCTGACACGTTGGGCTGCTTGTTATCGCCGCAGAGACAGCCGTAGGTCAGTTTTTCCTAACTCGGGTTAGTCGCCGACTCGTGCCTTGGGGGTTGAAGCTTCCGGGGTCATCGAGGCTGACGTACAGGATCACAGTCGTTGATAAGAGTGGTGCGCGGCTCGGTTTGCTGGCAGATCATGGGGCAAGTGAGCTTCTCGTCTCGGCACCATCGCTCTAGCAAGCAGCAGTCAGTCAGCAGTGGCCGTTGCCATTTATGAAGTGCCTGGCTACTTGCCTCTGGTGGCGTAGGGCACCGTGGTCGGGTCAATATAGTAATCGGCCTGAACGAAGGCTGCCAGAGCCGCAACGCCTACGAACCCCGTCGTCTTGAACGAAACCATGACTAGCTTTCAAAGATTGGCGAGGTTGTAGGTCCGGATAGTTCAACAATCGGCTTCGAATGTGTCAAGGCGCTTTTTCGAAAGTGCTAGGACCGAGTGAATGACCTAGAGGAGGATCAGCAATCGATGTTGATTCACCACGTCCATCCAGGCGGTAGCAGCCCAGGTATATCGCGGTCTCAAGGTCTCCAGATGTTGAATTACCGAAAGAGGAAAGTCCAAGGCTGTGGCCGTCAGATGTTGATGAATAGCGAGCGTCACTGGTCGGAAGATGATGGACGAAAAATGAGAATATTCGAAAGAGTCGTCAACGAAGGGGACGATGCTCAACGATAGAAGGTGATGAGGAGCGAAGGGCAAGAGGAAAATCTCTCAAAGGGCGATGCGTGAACAAAACGCACAGCCAGCCAAAGCAAAAATGTTTTGAGACTTGAACTGCCGCAGGAGAGACAGGCAGATTATAACCAGCCCGTCCGCCCACCACCGGAGCACAGGGCCGGGCTCCTTGTGCGCGGGCTACTGTTCCAGCCCATGTCAGGTTGCCAGGGTCGTCATTTGTTGGCCGTGGCGGCCGGTAGACGGCTAGGGCGGCGGCGAAAAGAGAAGATTCAGCCGTATTAATGGGGTGGTGGCGTGGGCGCCGGCTCCCGCCACTACGACTTGCTGAGTACGATGTGCAGTAATACGACCTATCATGAGGTCAGGCCGTATTTCCAGACGGGAATGGGGACGGGGAAAAGAGAGGCCCAAAAGGCGTTTGCAATAGCGTTCATTTTAATATTAGACTAGCCTCAGAGTACGGAGTAATAGTAGGTTATCTTGGCCCCCCGCTCAAAGGTCAAGGATCCTGGATCATGCCTGGCACAAGCAAGCAAGCAAATCAGCCATATCCACAGCGCCGCAAGCTGCTGGCTGCTTTTTATAACTTGGAGGCGCCACTAGATGAGAGCTCATTTTATATTCCTGGAACAGACCATCGAGTGCACAAGCCTAAACATGTTGACGCTTCGACTACTGATAGTAAAAGGTTGCCTCCAGAAGTCACCGTCGTCGAAATCATGTTTCCTGGGCGTCTTTCCCGGGTTCCCAGTGCTGTGAGTCGGCCAGCGATGTAAATGTCTTGGTTGTACGGAGTACAGATTACAGAGTACAAAATACTGCGATATCAACGGGCAAAATGCTGTCCAGGGGCTGATGCCTAAATAGGTACCTTCTGGTAGGCTGTAGCGTGGGAAACCAGCAGGGATGCCCTCGCGCCATGCAACAGTGCAACGGTGCAACAGCGCAACCCAAGTGACACCTGGACCGTGGCGGCACGCCGGCCATATCCCACCCAAACAAATGCTCTTTGCATAAGCAGCATCACGACCAAGTTGTTCGATACGAAGGGGCGAAAACAGGCGCACACACATATTTACTTTGTACACACAAGGTTGGAGAGGAGGCAAAGGCGGCGCCAATTAGGTCGCCATCTCAATACGAAGAAGGATTATGCTAGTCTCGGCATCTTGGCAAAAGACTGACGACGGGATATGCACGACAGGCCCGATTTGTGCCTTTTGATAGATGGCGCTGGTTGACGTGCATGCCTCCGCCAAGCATCTCGCTGCCGATGTTGTCGCTGCATTTGCAGAAATACGGGAGAGAGAGCTTGTCATCGTCTGACTGGGGGTCGACATCGGATCGTTGCCGACGACGCACTGTCGCTAAAAAAAAAAAAAAAAAAAATATTGCTAACTTATTAATGAATAGTTATTTTCAGCATTCTTATTTCAAAGACATGCGGCCGTGTCGGCGCACAATCTGCACGACGCGACATGGCGAAATACACACATGATACTGATAGAGGGCCATTTTAGGTTCTCAATTATGCTTGGTCTATGCATGTGTTGATAGAATGTGTTGGTATTTATAATATTATCTGTAGAATATGATGGTAGTAGCGTACTCTGCACAGCCCCCGCCACTTGAGCGCTTTCCGGCTCATCAGACATGTTTTACAGCATATTGCGTGTTAAACATATTTGAACCCCCAACTTTTGGTGCCTCACCGTCCGCCACAGTGACATGTCCTCCGTAATCCGTACAAGGGCGGTGACTAACTAGCGCAAAATTTATACTAGAAAAAAAAGTCCCCTTTCGGCGCAATGCTTTTTATTTAGAGTATTGCTATTACTTTTGGTATCCGTACTCGACAGTCACTTTATTGGCTTCATTATGCCCATAATCGGGTAGCGAGAGCCCATCGTGTGCCAAACATGAGACGCATTTCTAAACACCCCAAGTCTCCATCTAGCGCAATTTTATCCCTGATTTTCGGCTAGATGCGATGCGCCCGCATACTAATTAATGCTATGAAATGTGAAGAAAACCTCACCAAATCCCAAAAATACCGGACATGGTGCTATATGCCGAGTGACAGACAGCTCCGCGCCGGCCCCACACCTGTAAATCTGGGGAGTAGTGCCGGGTTTTGGGTTTCCATCAGCGATACTTTTTTCTTCGCGGGCGTGACATGACAACATATTGGGTTTTTTTTTTTTTTTTTTTTTCGGTCTTGCGCAGGCTGGAAATTCGAATTGCGCAACCTCACGTATCGCATATTCCCAACGATTTCTGCTCTTGTGCACGCACACTACTGTCGCAACATTGCCGTCGACACCTGATACAGACAGACCTTTGCGACAAGCTTCCCTACCTACCCCCTTGGCCCCTTGAACCGTTCGCTCGCTCGCCACCCGCCCAAACCGCCGCTCGCCCCGTGGGCTTCCTCCAATTGATTGATTGCGCCCGTGCGCTACTGCTGCGCAGGCATACCCGGATGGAAGCGACTCTCAACCACGGTCAGACCGGGGAGCACCGAGGCGCTGCTGCTGCTGCTGCTGCTGCTGCGCAGACGGCGGGCTCGGGCGACACCAAGACACATGGCGGCGCGCCGAGCAACGGAGGGCTGCGATGCAGCAGCTCCAACGGCGGCGGCGGCCCAGAATACGAAACGGCGACAACGGCGGCAGAATCACCGACACGATCCTCGCCGGCGGTGAGCATGCCGCCGCCGTACTGGCAAAACATGCCGTCGCGCGGGCGCGCCGCCTCGGTGCAGTCCTCCGACTCGTCGGGCCGGCCGACGGGCGCCATTCTGCTGCTCGACCACGAGGCCGACGACGACGCGCAGGACCGCAACAACGCCTGCTGGGCCAGGAGCGTCGAGATTGTCGACTACACGGTCGTCAACGGCGGCGCGACGAGCATCGGGGCCTTTGTTGTGTGGAATGTGCGGGTCGAGACTCTTCAGGTATTTAAAAAAGAAGAAAAAAAAAGAAAAAAAAAGAAAAAAAGAAACGCCGCAGCGCAACATGTGTGCATTATGTGTGGGATGCTAACGAAATCGTCGAATTATTTAGGGAAGCTACATGGATGTTCGAAAGCGCTATTCGGAATTTGATACGTTGCGCTGCAGGCTGATGAAGTCGTTTCCGAATTTCGATGCGGCGGTGCCCAGTTTGCCGCCCAAGAGCGTCATTTCGAAATTTCGGCCCAAGTTTTTGGAGAAGCGACGGGCGGGTTTGCAATATTTTCTCAAGTAAGGATTGCTTTGATTTTTTTTTTTTTCTCATTACGGATGCAGTATGCTGACGGCCCATTTAGCTGCATCATTTTAAATCCCGAATTCTCAGGTTCGCCAGTCCTGAAGGAGTTTTTATTTTCTTAGCGAGACTGCCACAGCACCTATCCGCACTGGCTGTTTTTTTTTTCTCGACATCTTCACTGTTTATGAGTTTTGCACGACAAATGTTACATATTTTTTCTGCAATGACCGCTTGGTCCGTATGATACACGTGGCATCGACAGTGATTCACTGATTCGACAGCGTTAAACCACGTCAAGGCGGTTACGTTGGCCGTGGCTGTGGTTGAGTTCAGCCTTGTGCCCTGCCACAACTCGGCGTACGGCCGTCATGCCAGACTCGGCCCGGACACGACTCATTCGCCCCTCGTTCAACGTTAATATTCAAGCTTCTTAAGGTCTCCACCACAATGCCCAACACCAGTTTCCGAGTTATTTATTTATTTTATTTTTTTTTGGATTTTCTTTTAGCGGGAGGCTGTGATTGTTTGGAAACGCCAGGCCGGCTGTGACGCCCCACTGACAGAGGCCGCATGCCATGGCTCAGCGGTTATTGGGCACACTTCCCTCTGAGCTGCTGAGCATACCTGCCCTCGAGCCGCCGATCATGACTCTTTATCTGATAATCCAAACCTGTACTTATAAAATGACCAAATATGTATATTCTTCAGCCCTATCCCTAAACATCTCATCTCACGCCACTTCGCGCTATATCAGCAAATCACTTGGCAGTTTCCCACCAAATCTCCGATACTGGTAGCTCTCACTCCTGGAAATCAGCCACCGCACTGCCCGCGCTGACGAGTTGGCTTTCTTTTGCGTCGGCGGCTCGACCCCGTCTCTGGCCTTTTGATTTGCCAACTAGTTAACGTTAGGGACCACACCTGCCTCTAGGCCCTCTACCCTGTCGCTGCCGGAGCCACGGCCCCGCCGTCGGCGGGTTATAGAAGCAAAATGGCGGCCTCGGACGCTGCACCTTGGTCCCCAGCAGCGGATCCGATATATAACGAATACATGGCTTCGCTTGTGCCTCCAACCAAGGAAAGATTCCACGAGATTGCTCAAATTCAGATGGAAAAAGAAGGCGAACATCGCAGAAAAATGAAGGAGCAACACAGGCTGTCCACCGACCCGACGACACGGCTGCTCGAGGACCAACAAGGCCAAGACGCCGCAGCCAGGGTCATTCAAAAGACGTTTCGGGGCTACCGTGCTCGCAGAGAAATGGACGGCTACAGCATCAACCCTAGTACGCGCTGGGTCGCCGCCGTACGCGACGCTCAGTTTCGGGAGACGCACCGTCCAAGGCCGCGCGCTCACTCAGAAGCCGCGAGCGCCGCTGGCGAGGTGCAACCGCCCTCGGCCAACGCCCGCCATAACTGGAGAAAGGCTGGGATGGTGGCTTTTCGGGCTGGCCGCGATGCTTCAGACAGCGAGTCGGGCTCGGAATCGGACAGCCCGGATGCGGCCAGCCTGGAAGCCAAGGCCGCCAAAAGACAACAGCGCCAGGTCGAGAATGCGAAGCGCCGAACCGAGGCTCGGACGATGGGGCTGCAGTACTTTCTAGAAATGATTGATGTGAAGCACCGCTATGGAAGCAATCTGCGCATATACCATGAGGAGTGGAAGAGGTCAGACGCGCAGGAAAACTTTCTGTACTGGCTCGACTACGGCGCTGGTCGCAACGTTGAGCTGGACGCCTGCCCGCGTGAGCAGCTGGAGCGCGAACAAGTGCGGTACTTGTCGCGAGAGGAGAGGCAGTACTATCTGGTCAAGGTCGATGCCGAGGGGAGACTGTGCTGGGCAAAGAATGGTGCTCGCATCGATACGACGGAGCAGTTCAAGGACAGCATTCATGGTATTGTTCCGGCTGACGATACGACACCGGCGTTTAGGCCGTCTGCCAATCCTCTGGCAGGCGCCTCGGATTCGGACTCGGATTCTTCAATCGAGTCGAGGCGGGAGGCTGATCGTGCCAACAAATATGCAACCCCCGAGTTTGACAATGCTTCTGGCGTCAAAAAGATTCACCACCTGTCGACGTCGACCATCATCAACAAGCTTCTGCGCAAGTCTGTCCGCCCAAACTGCTGGATCTTTGTCGCCGACACCAACTTCCGACTCTACGTCGGCATCAAGGACTCTGGCGCCTTTCAGCACTCGTCCTTTCTCCAGGGCGGCCGCATCTCCGCCGCGGGGCTCATCAAGATCAACAACGGACGCCTGCAGTCGCTGTCTCCTCTGAGCGGGCACTACCGGCCGCCCTCGTCCAACTTTCGGGCCTTTTTGCAGAGCCTCAAGGCAGAGAACGTGGACATGGGCCATCTGACCATTTCAAAGTCGTATGCGGTGCTGCTCGGGCTGGAGACGTATGTGAAGACGACCAAGAAGAGCAAGAACTTTGTGAATAAGCTGCTGCGGACAAGGGACAAGGCAGCAGATGCAAAGCCTGCGCAAGTGGCCATGAAGAAGCTCAGTATCGCTCGGGAAAAGTAGCAGAAGGTCGGTTATATAATGAATAGAGGCTGTTGTCGCTGATTTCGTACGCGGGATAGAAAGGGCAGGTAGTAAACCTCAAGTCCGGGGGTGGGAGGGGGTCAGAGGCCAAGTCCAAGCGAGGCCAAGAGCGGCAGAAAAATGCTGCTTAATTGCAGGCCCTTTGATACTTTAGTAATTGGGTCGTCTCAATCAGCAGCCAGTCAATCAGTAATTAAGCACTAGCTGCCTAATACACTAACGGTTGATTGACTGCTGTTGATTGACTGCTGTTGATTGACTGTCTGTTGGTTGATTAGCCGTTGATAACTGGCTGTTGATCAAGACTGGCTACCTGTACCATCTGTAAAGGACCTACAGCACATCTGCAATGCATCCTCAACGCCTTTGTCAAAAATGCCCTGCTCGGACTTGGCCTCTGACACCTCTGGACCTTGTGTTTCCTGCAAGCGCGGATAGAAATGCTGGCGTTTTGTGCAACCATTGGTCGTGTCCAGTGCCAAAATCGGCACATCTCTGCGCGTCTGTAAGACAGGCTGACAAGAGCACAAGCACAGGCCTTCCCAAACATGCGAAAATTGACTTCTGACAGTAAGAACATCCGAATTCTCGCTTTTACACGCAAAGTATGCTGTGGCAGGCATTTGAATCAATACATCGTTAACACAGGGTAGTGCAAACGAGGGCGAAAAGGTTCCACGTTTGAGTCAAGTCGCGTCAGCAAGGTCCGCCTATGACTGCCCGAATACACGCGTGGATCCCTGTGAGTTCACTACAACTTGCGCCTAGAGGCTCTGTAATAAACCCCCAGTGAATGCCCTGGGCGAGCGCTCAACACGGGCCGCTAGGTGACCTTTTGTAGGCGTCCTGTTTGCTTGGGCGGATCCGCATCAACCGCTCGCTCACTTCCATGGTTTTACGCAGGGCAGTCCGTCATCTTTTCGACGACAAGGAAAAAAGTCATCAGCCATCTGTCGCGCGAGCGGCACTACGACCTTCGCCAAGTACAATGCCAGGCCGCTGCCATATTGTCCATGGCTTCCGTCACCCGCTCGACCCGACGACCTGAAGTCTTCCCACCTCCTCACCTCAACGGGCACGCTCCCATGGCACGCGCGACGCCGGCCCTCTTCCACCACCCGCCGCCGCAGCAACAGCCGCAGGCACGTCGCACCAAGCGAGCCATCGAGGCCACAGGCCACGACTTTGCCACGGTCAATAACAATACCAAGAAGACGAGAATCGCCGTCGAGATTGTCGCCAGGCCCTCCGCCGCACCACCACCACCGCAGAAGGTGCAGCCCCCCCTCCCAACACCACCACAACAACCAGTAGCGGTAGCGGCTGCCCCTGCGGCTGCCCCTGCTGCGCTGTCCACCACGCCCCCCGAAGCAAATCTCAACGTCACGAGGCACAAGGCAAAAGTCATCAATGGCATCAAGCACGAGCTGGATAGGCTCCAGCCCGACATGGCCGGTACAAAGGATCCTGGCCGAGAGCCTGGCCGCAAACTGCGGTCCCAGGAGGCTACGCGCTTCAAAAGCGACCTCTCCGCCTACTTTCCAGATTATGACGAGGTCATTGGCAACGAGCCCAAAGAACAACGTATGTCATGATCCATGTTTGTTTTTCTGCAATGCCAACAAAGACATCACTGACAGCTCTTGCAGATTTATTGAACCTCGATACCCCCATCATAATCGTCGACTCGGGCTCTCGACGCCTCCCTCAAGCTGGACCCTCACAACCACAACAAGACATGTTTCCTGTCCGAGGTTATGGCGATGCTCTGTATACTGATGTCTTTGATGCGCAACAAATAGATTTTGGGTTTTTGGAGGCACAGTACAAAAACCGGGCGCTAGAGGACCCTCTGCCAGACAGCACCTTTGAACCGATACACCGACGAGCCGAGAGGGTCGAGAGATCAATACGAAACTCGGAAAAAGGACGCGCACAACACGAAAAGGATCAAATCATACGACTGCTAGAGGGCCTGCAAGGCCACGACTGGCTTAGAGTCATGGGCGTCAGTGGCATCACCGAGACAAAGAAGAAGACGTTTGAGCCTGCGCGGGCTCATTTCATCAAAGGCTGCCAAGGCATTATCGACAAGTTTAAGAATTGGAGCTTGGAGGAGAAGCGCCGGAAACAAGAGAGAGAACGGACTTTGGCCGCCGAGAACGCTCAAGAAGAGCTCAAAGAAGTCCAAGATATCGGTGACGCACAAGATGAGGAGATGGACGACGTCAATGACCGTACCCCAACCCACCAAAGTAGGAGTGAGGATGGTCGCAGTATTGATGAAGAAGACGAGGACGCTTTGATGACTTCACAAGAC
Organism: Beauveria asiatica; assembly: GCA_038367545.1. NCBI lineage: Eukaryota > Fungi > Ascomycota > Sordariomycetes > Hypocreales > Cordycipitaceae > Beauveria > Beauveria asiatica. The sequence continues at coordinate 47,205 of JAAHCF010000120.1, read as the reverse complement.
AACAGCAGTGAAGCCTCTTCATCATCGCCAGCAAAACAGTTGCGGCAAGAAGCCATGGCTCGCTCAAAGATGGCGGCGAAGCGTCCCCGGTCTAATTCGGTAGCCATAACACCGAGACAATCCGAGACCCCAAAGGAGTTCAAATCTTTTTTTAGCAAGAAATATGAACGCGATGGAGCGCTCAATAAGCATCGGCGAGCTGGGAGAAACATCCTGGCCTGGGGGCATCCGATACCGGACATTGCAGAGATGGACTTTGATTTGCCAGAAAATTATCGTGATGATGAGCTTTTAAAGGCCAGAGCACGGAAAAGGCGACGAGACAAGCGGTCAAAACCTTGAATTGCCTCTTGCCATGTTTTCTCCCTCGGATCAACTTTGGTGCGTGTCGTCGTGGATTTAGCAACTCTTTGGACGATTTCTTCGGGAAGGCGTTTGGAATGGTACACGGAAATTTTGGGGGATAGTTAAGTGGCTCGTGGCGCATCGGATTTTTCATCTCAGCTGTGGGCAAGTCAAGCATAGATAGGCTGAAGCCACACTCCTGTAGTGTATAGTGTAAAATAACAAATACTTTTTGACCAGCCACTCTGTTCTGAGGTGACCCATGATCTAATATACGTGATCCCGGCGCTTGCTATGTGCTACATGACTGAGCAAGATATGTGCCAAGAAGAGGAGTCGTAATGTTCATGAGAGATTCCGGGGCCGAAAAAGTAAGAGAAAGATCAAAATCAGACAACATCGAACCTTGAACAAGGCAAAATAATAGTCATGGTTCTGGTGGCGGCCTAACAAGGCTGCTGACTGTGGAGGAGTTAGTTATGTGTAGAGCCACAGTTGGTCCGTGCGTCAAGCTTCGTGATGGTCAAACGCGGCTGGCAACATGCCTACTTCATCACCACCACAGATACTTTGCGACAGAAAGCGCAACAACGTGGAGGCAGCCAAGTCCCTGCCCCGCGCGAATTCGCGGAAAAGGAACCAGTAGCTTTTGTTTTAGCCATACATACACTGCAAGTGTACCACGACCACGGCTGGCGATGCCCGCCTAACCTCATGCGCCAACCTCCCAGACGAAGAAGCTGCAGGCACCACTCGCATCGAGGTGGCGCCGCCCAACACTCCCGTCGCACCAGCTCTCCCATAAATAAGAAAAGTCTGACCACGAATTACGATTCTCCAAGCTGTCTCTTGCATCGTTTTTAAACACCTGCGACGATGGAGTACGCATCCCAGCGCCCGTTCGCGAACGGCTACGACGACTTGCCGCCCATCGACGACCCTCCTGTGATGGAGTATTTTGTCCTCAAGCAAGAGGTCAACCTAGAGGTGGACTTTCGCGACAAGTGCATCCATGGAAGCACGGATGTCTTCCTCGTAACCTTCAACGACAAGGTCGAAGAAGTGTTCCTCGACGCGGCACAATGCGAAATCGACACGAACCGAATCACCATTGCCGAGATGCGTGAAGTCAACGGCGAAGCGATCGAGGGCCCCAAGCGACGAGCCGCTGCAGAGTACAACGACCCGTACAAGAAGCTCTCCCAGCCCGAGGGTTGGAATTGGAGGGCGGAGCACTACGACCTGCGCCGCATCCGCGCGCGAGAAGTTTTTCACAGCCGAAAATCCGACGTTCCCGCTGAAAATAGAGAATTTGAAGGGTGTACGCCGGCATACGGGTCTTTGAAAGTGAAGCTACGTGGCAGGGACGACAGAGATCGCCCGAGATTGATCGTTAGGAAGTCAATGTCGAGTCTCGATGCCCCAGACAAGTCGCATAAGCAGTACAAAATCACTGTCCCATTCGTCAACAGGAACCCTCGCGACGGATTGCATTTCGTGGGAGTGGACTGTCTGGACAATCGCTTCACACACATGTACACTCGTCATTCAATACAGCCAGGCACTGCGAGTTGCATTTTCCCCTGCATCGACGACCACGGTTCACGATGCGATTGGCGCGTCTCTATCACGCACCCGAGAACACTCGGAGATGCCTTGCAGCAAGCTTTGGCAACGAAGAAGGAGTCGGGCTCTCTCGACCAGTCGTATAAGCTCGCCGAAGAGGACAAGCTTCGGGAAATGTCCGTGGTATGTTCAGGCTTTCTCGTGGAGGAAACCACGGATCCAGACGACGAGTCCAAGAAAATCATGACCTTTGAACCTGAGAAGAAAGTATCTGTTCAGAAACTCGGCTTTGCTGTTGGCCCATTCGAGCACATTGACCTGTCTTCTGAATTTCGAACTGAAGAAGACGAAGTCAAGCTTGGTATGAGCGCCTTGAAAGTCCATGCATATTGCTTGCCTGGACGCGGCGACTGGGTAAGGCATACCTCGGCCGCGCTCACCATGGCCGCCGATTTTCTCACATACACATTTGCGCGCTATCCATTTTCCAACTTCAAACTCTGTTTTGTGGACGATTTGGTCGACGATACAGTAGCATTGCACTCGCTGGGACTTGCAAGCAACCGCCTGCTATATCCAGAGGACGTCATCGATACTGAAATCGAGGTGACAAGACAGCTTGTTCTCACATTGACGTCACAATGGATTGGCATTAACATGATACCCAACACTCGAAACGATATGTGGCTCGTAGTAGGTATGGCTCACTACATGACAGATTTGTTCATGAAGCGCATCTGCGGAAACAATGAGTATCGCTTCCGCATGAAGATCATGTCCGACAAGCTTATAGAGCTCGATGTTGGTCGTCCTGCCATCTTTGACCTCGGCGCGAACCTGCATCTCGACGACGCAGAAGTCGGTCTCATGACACTCAAAGCACCTCTCGTGTTTTTCATCTTGGACAAGCGCATGAATAAGGCATCTGGCGGGCACGGATTGACAAGAGTACTGCAAAAGCTTTTGACGCGTGCGCAGATCGAAGGAAGCGACAAATCGACGATTCTGGACACCGAAAAGTTCAAAACATTATGCGAAAAAGGATCCCGATATCGCCTAGAGACATTTTGGAATCAATGGGTCTACGGGTCTGGCTGCCCGAGATTTGACGTCAAAGCCCGGTTTAACAAAAAGAGGCTTTGTGTCGAATTGACCCTGAATCAAGTACAACTTCACAAAGCAAAGAAACCTCAACTTGAGAAGGACGACTTTCTGCGAGAGATCAAAGAACGACGGGCTGAAGTGCCTCGCGGAGAAATTCAGCCTCTTTTTACCGGTCCGATGACTGTACGGATTCATGAGGCTGATGGAACGCCGTACGAGCATATTCTTGAAATTCGCGAAGATGCTACCAGAGCCACCAAATTCGAGATTCCTTATAATACGAAATACAAGCGACTCAAGCGGACGCGGCGAATGAAGGAGAAGCACAGCACAGGACAAAGTATGGAAATCGCCGAGAACAATGATGATGCTTTACTATATTGTCTGGGAGACGTGTTGCAATCTCCCGAAGATCAACGCGAGTGGGAACTGATTGACTGGGACCCCGAGACGGAGCGAAAAATGGACCAAGAATCTTATGAATGGATTCGTCTCGATGCCGATTTTGAGTGGGCATCTGACATGTCGCGGACTTTGGAGCCGTACATGTATGTGTCGCAACTGCAACAAGACAGAGATGTAGTTGCGCAACAAGACGCCATGCTGTACCTCGCGCAGGGCCCGCTTCACCCAATTGCCTCTGGTTTCTTAGTACGAACACTCATCGACCGCCGGTATTTCCACGGAATTCGCACAATGGCGGCCGCTGCTCTGACCCGACAGTCCAACATCAAAGACATTCCACTGCTAGGAATGCGCCAGCTCATGCGGGCCTTCCGGGAAATGTATTGCTACGAACAGACGAACCAGCCTCGCCCGAACGACTTCACCGACAAGAAGCAATACAACGTTCGCTGTGCCATCATCAAGGCCATCGCCGAGGTCCGCGACCACACTAACAAGTGCCCAATGGAAGCGCGCCGCTTCATTCTCGACCAGCTTCGCCTGAACAACAATGAAGGCAACCCATACTCGGATCATTTCTATATTGCTTTCCTTGTCGAATCGCTTGCTACCTCTCTTATTCCGTCCAAGCAGGACGACTGGCTGACACGGCAAAACAAGATTCCCAATGAGGAAGAGAATGCATTCTTGGAAGATGCTCTGGAACAGATCGAGCGAGTACTCCGCCGTGACGAATGGACCAATTCGTACCGAAACACTTGGACAGTCGCTGGACTAGATGCGAAGCAGCGCTTGATGAAGGCGGAAGTGATTCCGAAAAACTTGACAGACTTTGGGCAGTACCTCTTGGACGGAACAAGAGATTTGATTCGCATCAAGTGCTTCGAGGCCTTGATTGACCTTGGTGCGATGATGGACCCTACCTTTTTCAGCTTTCTGATGTACTCGTATCAGACAGATCGCTCCCCCTACGTGCGATCGAAGCTGATTGCTGCTGTTGCTCGTGGCTTTGCTGCCATTGCCTTTGGCGAGCATGCAAAGGTTGCTAAGGTCGAACCTTCTGCTGACGACGGCGACGGCCTACTTCTTGTGCAAGATAGTGCTCAAGAGATTGAAGCAAGAAAGGAAATGTTTGCCCGCAAAGAGAATCTGGATTCTGCTCTGAAAGCTCTGAAGAAGGAAATGGAGGAGACATATGCTGCTGATGAAAGACATTACAACAACGCCATGCGCAAGGCCCTCGACCACCAAGAGCTGGGCCGCATGGAGGTTGAGAGTCTCTTGGACCTTGCCTCGATGATGTTTGAGGAGGCGCAGAGCTGGCTCTTGACTCTCAGTCTGCCCAAGCGCTGGAAGACAGAGCGACCTGTACAGCAACTCGCGAATCGCCTCATCGTCAACTTTAAGTCTTACTACAAGATCAAGCCAAAGGTCCCGCTCTCAGTCCCGGCGCCAGCGCCAGCAGCAGCGCCAGAACCAACCCCGGCGCCGGCACCGGCCCTAGCGTCATCATTGTATGGTGGTGATGTCAAGAAGCCACCTATCATTGGAAGGACATCGTCCATCAAAATCAGCACCAAGCCGTCTCTTTCTTCCATCCATCGGCAATCGCCCAAACCATCTTTTTCTTCCACTCATCGACCTTCACCTAAACCCCCAGTCGTGCTGGATAGCATTGTTGCTCACAGCAAGCCTGCAACAAATGGGTCGTCGACATCTACTCCGCTCCCGGTAATTAAGCGGCCCCGGCCAGAGAAGGAGGAGTATGCGTCTCCCGCGGCCAAGCGCCCCAAGACGGAGACGCCTTCGGACGTCAAGGGCCAGTGGAAGAAGAGGCGCATGGTGACCCTCAAGACGTCAAACCCCAGCCGGCTTGCTGTCATTCTTGGGAAATCCATGTCTTCTACCCCTACACCAGCCAGAACGGCCCTCCCGGGAAGTCTGCGCCGCGAATCCTCCAACGAGGACACTCCTCTCAAGAATCGCAAGCCGCTGCCTTCGGGCGGCGTCATTCGACGACCACTGCCGACGGGCAGCGCCGCGTCCTCGCCGCACCAGACGCCCGCGCCAAAGCCCAAGATTAGCGTCAGCACATCGTCGATGCCCGCTCCTCCAAAGGCCGCTTCTACACCGAGCGGCATATTGGGAGGTGTCGGGAGCCCAGCGCCGGATACGCCACTGAGCGCGTCTTCACGACCCAAGATTAAACTTGTTCGCAAGCCGCAGCCGCAGTCGCAGCGCCCGCCATCGGCATAGGTGGCCTAGTTTGATGCGGGGGGTGGAAAGGAGTTGGCGGAACAAAGGAGCTTGGAATAAAGGGCGAAGTAACAAGGCTGAAGCGCGCCGGAAGAAGGGATTGATAACATTATTGCTTGTATCTTTATTAGGCGTTACAGGAAGGGAAACAACTCCAGAATAGGGAATTCATTTTGATCATGGTCTTTTTTTTTTGCTACACGATAGAACTAGCCGATTGCTAATTACCTGCTCACTTGATTTCGACTCCAAAGGGCTGTTAGTTGTTCTCGCATATGTGGAATGCACAAACTGTTCGCCAGTTCCCATCATCATAGGATGCCTCTGGTTGGCGCGTGTCACTGACACCCTGCATCTGCCGCCTAGCGTTGAGCACGACGGCGTCATGGCTTTGGTTGATGCACTGTATCGAAGCTATTCGCTGGCGGGGTTGCGCTGTAAAGGCCGTCATTATATATTTTATTAGCCTGACCTTTTTTGCAGACGGGTTTGTATTTAGCACGCACGACGAGACTTGATGACGACAAGACGGCGAAACTAATGGCGCACTAGCCCTATTGCGATGGGGAAATGTATATTGGGATAGGGACAGTTTCACTTGCTTACATTTGGGCACATGTTGGTTTTACGTCTTCCTGGCAGTGTGCGCAGGTTCTCACATGAGGCAATGCTTAATTGGGGTATTTTCCAATTTTCCGTCCATGTACGTATTTGTAAAGAGCAACCCGGCCGCCTTGTGTATGGCTATGCTACCGGTCAACAATGAGATCAATGTACCAAAAATAAAAAAATGATAGCAACTGAAAATCGAGAAAAGAACAGCCAAGCTGATGAATCTCCTTCTCTCGGCAGATAAACCCGTCCGTTTCCGAATGTGTGTGTGTGTGTGTATGTGTGTGCGTGCGTGTGTTTTGCGTGCTAATGAAGAGGGTATCTCGTGTGTATAGACAACAAAAAGAGAGTACAGTGAATGATAGAATGTGCAATGAGCAAAAGAAGCCGACGATGCATCCAGCAAGTAATAAAAACAAATGAAAAAAAAAAAAAAACAGCATAAAGAAAATGTCAGAATGACCAATCGACAACCGCCGAATTATTGCTGAAAGCAAAAAGAGGGAGCCAAATCCCGTTGGCTGTAGAAGAGAAAGAAACCACGCCGTGATCGCATGCAAAAGTCTCCAGTCCAGAATGGATCTTCCCGTACAAGATGGAAAGGATATATGGTGTAGTAAAACAATGGCGTCGAAAGAATCTGTCGGCATTGTCGGGAAGTGATGGACATGAGCGACAAGAGCAGCGGACGCAAAGGTCGTGGACTGATGGCTAAAATGAGTGTGGAGTGGCGATGTGTGCTGTGCATGACGACCAGGTCTTGCATGAAAGATGGTATTTAGATTTTTGGGTAATTGTGGCTCATAATGACTGTTATGAGCCGTCTTCGCCTGGCGGCAACTCGATCCCACTGTCGCGATCTGGTTGAGCTTTGGGTGGTGACGAAGGTGTCTGTCGTTTGGCAGCCATGTCATGGCCATCAACACCTTGAAATGATAGGTCGTAGTCATCTTCGTCGACTGGGGCGAGCACGCGGCCTCCAAACTCAACATCGGAAACGCGAACGTGATACTCTAGGGCCTTTTGCCCTTCTCTGATCAAGGTTTCGGTCCAGCTTAGACAGCGCTTGATACTTTGGTTCATCTTTTGGCTATCAATCAGCAGCTCCTGGTGCTTTTCGAGGTCGAGCTGCAGACGTTTCTCATCACGCTTTCGACGCATCACACCGACGGAAATGGCAGACATGGATGCCGTATCAGTCATGGAAGCGTCAGACTCTTCAATGGAGTCGTCAAATCCCCCCTCTTCCTCTTCAGTCTCGTCGATTTCACTAAGATCAGATAGATCCACTGGCGGGTCGGTGAGGGCTTCTGACACCACACGACTGTTTGGCCCAGACGTGAGAGACAGTCGACCGGAGCGAGAAAGACGGCGATAGCGGCGTAGTTCAGCAGTCTGTTTGCGAAGTTGTCTTTCCAGTGTTCTGTTGATGGCCTCGAGCGATGCATTAGTGATCTCGAGATCCTGGACTTTGCGTTCTCTGCGAGCGTTGGCAACCAGTTCGTTCACACCATCCGAAAAGTGAGACTTGCTCGGACTTTGCGGTTCTGAAAGGGTATCACCTTCTTCATCAGAGCCCTGTAAGTCTTCCGCTGCATGCAAAAGCGAAGCCATAGTCATAGTTGTCTGCGATATTCCAGGGCTGGCCGGTGGTGATGCGCTGTCGGAAAGATTGGGCGATATGGTTATACTCGGAGCCAACTGCAGCTCTGGGCCGGGGCTGTTGTTGGTTCGAGACTGACGTCGGCAATATTTTGGCGGCGCGTCGATGCTAACTCGCCTCATTCCACGCTGGCCTTCGGCATTGTGGGATATGGTGGAAGGTGGGCTTGTTTGGGACCTGTTTGGTGACGCGGGCGGTATCGCTGTTCTGAGAATAGGATTCAAAGCTGGTGTAGACGTCGGAATGTACTTCAGAGGCGATGCAGGACGCTGGAGCCCACCGACAACGGTGGCAGAGGAACCCAGGGGACGTCCTCCAGGTGGTAGACGAGGGCCTGACGACAAGGTCGAGTTGGGATTGGAGGTTGAAAAAGTTGATTTGGGCTCCATTTCAGGTGTCCCATTGGCGTAGAAGAATTTGGTAGATGAAGCATCCTGAGTATTTAGACTAGGTGATAGTAGAGGTGCGGATTGTGGTGTGCCAGTCGCTGAGCGATCGACGCCGTTGTTTGGAGCGGCATTGGCGAAGAAGAAGGTAGGGCCCTTTTGCATGGTGGATGGTGGTTGACGTTGCTGGCCAGGGGTTTGTATACTCTTTGCATCGCTGGCATAAAAGAACTTGTTGGCATCGTTGGAGTCGGCCGGCATGTCGGATGGCTGCGATGGCTTCAGGCCACCATCTGGAGGCGAGGCAAGGCCAATGCTGCCAGGGCGCGGACTGTCACGATCCCATTCATCGGCGCGGTTATCCGGGTTCGGTGTCGTTGTGGGAGTGCTGTTTGTGCTGTCGACACGGGTCTGCCTATGGCCGGTGCGAGGGGTCACGTTTGTAGCGAGAAAAGAAGAGACGGGAGAGGCAAAGTCGTGCGCAATCGTGGTGGCAGTGCCTTGAGGTCTCCTGGCCAGCGCACCAAACACAGGAACACCTTTGGAAGCGACTTTGGGGGTAAGAGGGGTCACACGGTTCGCGGCGGCTCGGACGACAGAGGGCGGCTGCCTTGGTCTGTCTCCAGGCGGCATGGTGAGGCGCGCAGAGGCAGTGCTGTTGTTGAGGCGTGGCGTTACCAAGTGGTCATGGCTACCGCGAGGCCGGTGAGGAAACGCGGCGGCGGCAAGGACGGGATGCAGGGCAGCGGCGGGTGGATATAGATGGAGACTGTGTCGTTGAGTCGAATACGTGGATGAGGCAGACGAGACGAGGGAGCGATGAAGAGGCGAGACGCTATGGCGGCGATTTTGAGCGTGGTTGGATGTATCAGTCTCGGAGGTTGACGAGCTATGTTGCAGAGTCGGGATTGAAGGTGACAGAGGGGCTTGGCCAGTATGGCCGCGACGATGCGGCGTCAGAGGGAGAGGCGGATGCTGACGTCGTTCGTTAAGGTTGTGAGTGGCCGGAGCAGATCGCGCGGAGAGTGAAGAGATGGAAAAGTAAGCTGGCAGGTGCATGAAAACAAAGCGGTCTTTGTGGCGAGCTAAAACCAAACAAATGACGGTACGCGACGAAGTTGGTATGGTGTTGGAACCGAAAGGTGTGCACACCATTTCAGAGTTGGCGCGAAGCCAAGTGAGTGACCCGAGACAAGCGGGCATTTTGCTGTGGCACGAGGTACCTTGGGTACTACAGCATCTTAATAGGGGGGTTTTACTGAGGGGCTGCCCTGTTTTACTTTTACCTGTACGTACCTAGAGGCTACCTACCTGGTAGGCACTCGGTGACTCCACTGGAAGCTCTGGGGACTACAGGGGCTGTAGGGGATGCATCATGTGCCAGCCAAAGCCTCAGTAAATTTAGTAAATTAAATAGTATGTGATATTTTTGTCTTTGGTTTGCTATAGCGTGGCCTATGCACAATGATACGGCCGGTCCAAGATTGCGAGATTACAGCCCCATCTTGATTTGCGGCCAGACGTCACAGGGTTTCCCCTACTACGTAGCAGGACAATGAGTGTACTTGGACGACAAAGCTCTCCAACATCAAACGCTCGCCCCTGCAGTATGGTTTGTTTACCTGGGACCTCTTTGCGCTGATCTATTGTTTACTTTCTCTATGCAGCGTTCCCAGGGCAGTGAATGCACTAATAGTGTTTCCGCTAGGACCCCACTAAGCGTCTCGAGACGAACGCTGGAGAGCCTGCGTTGGTCCCCTTTTTAGTGGTCACAATACTGGTAAATAGTGGGATGCTCGCTGAATGCAGCAAGCAGCCTTGTCGTCATAATTGCCCTTGATATAGCCTTGATTTACGGATACTCATGCATAAATCCTTCTTATTGCATGTGCATTGAAGAAATGAAAATCTTCTTGCTACACCATGTGCGATTTCATCTACTAATAAGCTTGCTTCCTTTGTATCACAGCAGGTCTCTGTGAAAGCTGGGCGCTGCTAAAGCTCTCCCCTCCAACAGTGACCTACCTGTCAGTCACCTTGTAGGTACAATGCTACACACAATGTTCTTGTCTCTCCCAGGCATTGTCCACTACAATAGCCCAAGAATAGATACTCAGAATGGAACTTTTGTATCTCATCCTGAATGCTAGATCTTGCTGTAAATCGTGCGTTTGATTCCTACACCAGAATGTAATACCTGTCACCTAACTCCCCCGGACTATAACCAGCCACTCTTATGCGCCTCGCAGACGCCCCGCCGGCGCCACACCTGACCACATCACGCTTCACCATGCATCCATCGTTGAAGATCCATCAGTATCGCCACTTCCTATCCCAATACGGCCTCATTTACCCATTTTCATCTATTCATCGACAGGAAATATCCGTGTATGCAAAGCATCAATACTCTTCCACCTCCTCATCTCCTAAACTTCTCATCTCTGCCTATGCCACAACTTGCACTCTCCCTACCACATGGCCGCTCCAATCAGGCTAACCGATGATGGAACCTTGGACGCCGATATAACGTCACCAGCTATTGGCCATGTCGGAGCCTTTCTCGACAGCTCTCAACGCGATAATGAATTGTCAGGCACTCCCGCGGCTCACCGACGATGGTCTCTGACCCAGCTGATTGACACTGCTGTGCGGGGCACGTTTAGCACTGCTACGCACTTGTTCGAATGGCTTGACACCACTCCTGGCCGTGGTGTCTTGAAGTGCACAATTGCCTACACGCTGGCCAGCATGGCCACCTTTGTACCAATCTTGTCCGATTTCCTCGGTAAACCAAATGGCAAGCATGTCGTTGCCACCATTACTGTCTACTTTCATGCTGCTCGCTCAACTGGCTCCATGATTGAGGCTATCCTCATAGCTATCGTTGCGGTAGCGTATGCTGAGCTCGTGTCTCTCATTTCCATGGCCACATCTGTACTCGTTGGCTCTGTTTTTGGTCTGGCAACGCTCGCTCACATACTGGTTGTTGTCGTCTTCATCGGCGGTGGCTTCGGTATCATGGGCTGGACGAAACAGCGCATGAACAACCCGCTCGTCAACGTTGCTAGCACACTTGCTTCGCTTGCCATCATATCAGTCGTCACCAAAGAAACGGCAGTCATCGACAATGTCTTTTCAAACCAAAAGATTGTCCAAGTCTTCAAGATGCTCATCATGGGAATCACTTGCACCGCCGTCGTCAATCTGCTCCTCTGGCGCGTTTCTGCGCGTCAGCTCCTACGAGCATCCATCACACACTCCTCAGTATCACTGGGAAGCATGCTTTCCGACGCAACTGCGAGTTTTCTCGCTAGCTCCAACTACGAAGCTACCCCTCCCGAGTTCCCCGACTCCTACGCTTACTCCAAGGCGCACTCCGCTATGCTGAAGCATCTCCGCGAGGCTAAATTCGAGCATTATCTGCTAGGAAATGTTCGAATCTATAGCCTGGAAAGATTAACTGTCAGATCCATAGAAACCTTGGCCCAGTCTATAGGCGGCCTGCGCAGTGCCGCCAAGGCGCAATTTGCACTCTTGAATGGTGACAGTCGCGATGCCATTCTCTTTCGGATACACAGCACTTTTGCGACGCCCTCTATTACCAGAGATGTCGATCCGTTCTTTTATCTCGGCGCTGAAACGACTCAAACGACGGATTCAGGCTCTAGAGACGCCCCAGATCTTCGTGCTGCTGGACAACTGTTTACAAATTTTGCGAGCACAATCAAGCATCCGATGCAAAACTTATCTGGTATATTGTGCCAGGTGCTGACGCAAATGCCCTTTAGTGGTGCTCCAGATTTTAACATACACATAAACGAAGCCCTGCGCGGGGAGCTGACGAAATCCCTGGAAATCTTCAACACTGCGCGTGCAGAGGCTTTGCAGGGTTTCTACCAGCGTATACGGCAGGAGAATGATAGTGGTCACCCTCAGATCGTTCTGGAAGAGGTTGCTGCTGCTTGTGGGCATTTCTCCTTCACTTTGCAAACATTTGGCGAAGAGATGAAAACTTACCTGGACGTCCTGGAGGATCTTAAGCACAGTTATGACCAGAACCGACGCAGCTGGCGCTGGCTTCTGTGGTGGCGAAGGAGCAAATCTGACCATGCCCTTGCAACGCTGCCCTTTGACGCACCAGAGACTGAAGCTCTGGTGAAGCCAATTAGGAAATCGGCTGTGCCAGCGGGTATCCCGCGTTCAATGCGTGAACGACGAGATACTTACAAGTGGGATGCAGCCCCTAATGCGAGCAGGATTCTGTCAACACTGTCGCTGGCTTTCCTCCAGTTCCTGCGCAGGATGGCGAGTGATGATGGTAGGTTAAAGCGAAGAATAGATGGGGAGGCAAACTGACCGCTGATAGTTTTGTTTGGTCTCAAGGTTGGCATTGGCGCTGCGCTTTGGGCGTCGCTTGCGTTCATTGAGGCCACACGCGACATGTACAACCATTATCGTGGCGAATGGGGCCTCTTGTCCTTCATGATTGTCTGCTCCATGACAGTCGGCGCATCCAATACCACCGGGTGGGCTCGATTTCTGGGTACTTTTGCAGGTGCCTTTTTTTCACTCTTCAATTGGACGGTTAGCCAAGGGAATGGTACCGCGCTTGCAATTTTGGGAAGCTTTGTGGCCTTCTTCAACTTTTATCTCATTGTCGCTTGTGGCCGCGCACCACTCGGACGCATGACGATTTTAGCCTACAACGTCTCGACACTCTACGCCTACTCCCTAAGCCAAAAGGTCGACGACAATGACGAAGACGAAGGCGGTATTCATCCTCTGATGAGGGAAATTGTGACACACCGTGTCATATCTGTCTGCACCGGCATTTTATGGGGCCTCGCCGTATGCCGATTCATTTGGCCCATCTCTGCGCGCCTCAAGTTCAAAGAAGGCATCTCGGTGCTGTTCCTCCAAATGGGCCTCATCTGGCGGCGTGGACCACTTTCTATCCTCTTACGCTCCGACTGCTCTCAAAGCTACCTCAAATCCGGTGAACAAGTTGCGCTGCAGCGCTACGCCGACCGTCTCGAGGCCCTCCGCCACAGCGCCGCATCAGAGTTTGAGCTGCGCGGGCCCTTTCCATTCGAGGCCAACGGACGTATTCTGCGCAGCGTGAATCGCATTCTGGATGGATTCTATTCCATGAGTCTGGTCGCGCAGCGTAAGACAAGCCTCTCCAGTGGTGAACGTGCGTTGCTCGAGTTCACAGCGCGAGAGCGTGCTGTGCTGTGCGACCGCGTCTGTCATATTTTTCAAGTGCTGGCCAGCTCCACGATGCTTGAATACCCACTGACGGGCGCGATCCCGAGTATCGCCCGCGCGCGTGACCGGCTGTTAAGCAAAGTCTTTGAGTTTCGAGAGACTCACGCGGCACGTCGACAGGCAGCTCTGGGCGTCGGTTCGCCGCTCATTCAGCAGCAAGAACTGGAATTATCGGAATCCGGCGCGGAAGTGGATGTCGTCGAAAGAGACTACACGCTCTTATACGCTTACGCACTCATCACGGGCCAGGTTGAACAAGAGCTGAGGATCGCGTTGGAAGAAGTTGAAGGCCTGCTCGGTCTATTGAAAGATGACCCGCTCCTTGGTGAGTGAGAGGCCGTGATGTTGAGTCTTTTCTTGTCTTGGTCTTAGTCTTGCTGGAGCCCTTGAAAGTGGCGCTTATTTAGTGTAAATAGAAAGCTTTCTAGGACAGTACTTTGGGCCCTCAAAATTTATATTTTTACCAATATTTTCTTTTTTCTTATATCGCTACTGATCCGCCGGTACCCCTAGCACTTAATACTTGACTCTCAATAGAACCCACGAGATCAGCCGATAACCAATCGTAATGGCAATGACAATTCCGATATCTCTGCCAAATCGTCCGCCCTCTTTGTATCCGTACAAATCCAAAATGGCTTCACCACTGATGTGACATTGGTCTGCGACAGCTGAGCCGTATATGCAGTGGCAGCCTTTACCGCAATCGTAGACTGCCCCGACAAGTTGACTGTTCATCAGCCCCTGGAATGAATAAGCAAGATAATTCCAATAGTGGAATGCATATTTGTAAAAACAATTCAGCTCAGCAGATGGTATGAGAAAGCCTTGTGTGCAGAGCCAGAGACTGTTTAGAAATGAGGCCAAGGCGATGGAAAACATGAAGTTTGGGAACACAGATACGACAAAGACTATGAGTGCCTCGGCAGCAAATGAGGTGAGAAAGATCCACAAGTACCAGGTCCAGAAGGCTACTAATGTAGAAGATAGATTTGATAGCCAATAGCAGACAATGGCGAACAGGAAGCTCAGGAGCAGTGTGTATGGTATGCTGACAACAAAGTTGGCGACCAAGAACTCTGTAGGACCATACAGGCCGTTGCGAAAGTCTAGTACAAATTGATCATGGTCCTCGATAAATGCCGGGGCGTAAATAATTGCCGAGAGGGAAATAAAACACGGGATAAAGCATAGCTCGCTAAGCAGTGCCTGTATGGATTCTTGGTTGTGATCCAAGTGAAGCCATACGGTTCCTGTCAGCAACGCAAATGATATCGAGAATAGCAAACGAATCCCGTAAGCCATCGGGTCACGATATGACTTGATCAAATTCCGTACAATCAGGATCCAAGCTCGCTGATACAGGCTTGGCCGATGGCTTGCTTCGATGACCAAAGATTCTGTTACACACTCGGCACGCAATATCGCTTCGTGCAGTTGCTTGGCAGCGGCAGAGTTGGCCCAGGAAGATTGAAGCTCATCGAGCCGACGATTGACATCTTCTCTATCTTGGGCAAAGTCGATATTGATCAAGCCGAGGACGAACTCTGGTATATTCATCGCAATTGGTATATCAACACCGAGGTTTTGATAGTACCCAGCCACCTTCTCCACGGCGCCAAAGTAGTGTGGTTTGCCAGCGGACAGCAACAGTAGCTTTTGAAAAAGGTTGAAAGTTGCCGCGGATGGCTGGTGAATGGAGCATATGATGACAAGTCGCTGGCGTCTTGCCAATGTTTGCAAGCAGCGCACCACCTCGAAACTCGCAGCAGAGTCAAGGCCCGAGGTAGGCTCGTCGAGGAACAGTACTTTTGGTGATGCTACCAACTGCCTCGCGATCATGACGCGACGTTTTTGGCCATCGGATATACCTTGACGGATCGGAGTTCCAACCACTGCGTTCTTCTGCTCAACTAGACCAAAAGACTGGAGCAGCGTGTCTATCCGGCGCATAGCTTCTTTCTTTGGTGTCGATCTAGCCCATTTCGTTAGTTTCCAACACTGTAAATACGATGCGGACTCGGCCTTTAGACCTGCAAAGGCGACGACGTACTTGGCTAGACGCAGATTCGTGAGCAGACTCTCACCAACAGTCAATCCGCCTGTCAGCACTTCGCGCTGCTCTACAAAGGCACTTATATGGC
The DNA here is from genome assembly GCA_038367545.1 of Beauveria asiatica. Taxonomy (NCBI): domain Eukaryota; kingdom Fungi; phylum Ascomycota; class Sordariomycetes; order Hypocreales; family Cordycipitaceae; genus Beauveria; species Beauveria asiatica. Next base: position 31,456 of record JAAHCF010000120.1, on the reverse strand, counting down.
GAAAATTGGCCTGCGACAAGGCGCGACCATTCACGAGAACGCTGCCTTGCACACTGACAGCGTTGGTTGGCCGACGAGCCAGGACGTTCAACAGGGTTGTTTTGCCACTGCCTGAAGGCCCAATCAAGGCACAACATTCTCCTTTTCGGTCAAGTCAGCACCTTGTTCAACTATAGCAAAGCGCTCACACTTTTTTTTTTTTTTTTTTTCTTGTTGCTAAACTGACCGGCCTGTACAGACCCTTCCACACGCTGAAGAAGGACTTTTGGCTGCCGAGTTTTCCGTTCTCGGACAGTGACGGTAACGTCGCGCCATGATACACTATGAACAGTGTCGTTTGCCAAGAGCTCTTCAGCAGGTAGGCCTTGTTCCACGTCCATGGTGAATCGATGGTATGCTGTCGTAATGACTTTCTCAAGAGTCGCTCGGAAACCCTGCGCAGGAATTGGCGCGGATCGAACGATTAAGGCCAGACACTGCCGGTTTGACAGAGGGGCTTTTGTGCTTTAGTACTTCTCCATCAGTCCACTGTGTCTAAAGCAGGCCGTGACTCCTCCCTTGTGTACGGTGACGAATGAAGATTCCCCATGTATCGTGTCTCGCGGTATGCACATGTCTCATATATACCGTGGTCAGGACCACCAAAGGCAACCAAAGTCAGCGGCTGACGGCTGACTAGAGCAGTGGCCCGCCCGGCGCTCCTAGCAAAGAACGAGTGCGACATAAGAAATAGGGAGTATTGGATCTTCTAAGGCTACTAGATGTAGGGCGTAGCATCTTGTCGGCAAGGCGGCAAAGATGATTTATGAGCTGCTAATGCAAGAGGACGAAGTAGTAGTGCTTCAGATACATCAAGTATAGTACCTAAGAAAGGGGAAGTCCCTGCGGATAGTGGCATTTCGGGGCTAGGGGGGCACGGGTATTTCGAAGAACTCAGGCCTCCAAAAATGTCCTCGCACCAAAATTGCGCGACCTGGTAGTGAAGAGCGACCGGCGAAACGAACGAAAATAAATTGAGTTATGATGGCCCTCCTGCTGCCATTATTGAGACTGTTAGGTCACACATAGGGATGAGAGACATGATTGTGTTAATTGAAGTTCTATCTGATGAGCCTGCTGGTGCAGGAGTTATATGTACTGTGGTTGACGGAGGATCGTTCCTCTGAGCTCCGTGTTATCACTCCTACTTGATTCACGTTAGCTATAGGGAATTAAGGCAGATAGAACTTTAGAAAAAGGGGGGTGTTAGTATCTCCTACTTACTAATAAAGGTAAAGTATTTATTAGTATTACTTACTATATTTTTCTACTATAAGGTAGGCTAGTTATACTTATATATTTCTAAATTATTAATCTTATAGTTAATTATTATATTACTTTATTAGTTATAAGTTTATTTTTAAAAAAACTATATATAATTAGATTTTATAAAAAATAAAAAAATAGCTTATAAATATAGTTTAATAAAGGCTTACCTCTTAATTACTTATAAGATTTATATAAACTCTTTTAATTATAAGTTAGCTTATAATTAAGGTAATACTTAATATAAGTCTAGGTTATATTTATATTTATAAAAGGTATTCTTTAGTAAGGGCTTTATTATTATATTTATTATATTTTTAGTATTAAGGACTTTAGTAAAGGTTAACTAGTAAAGGGTATTTTTATTATAAAACTAGTAATAATAAATATTTATATACTTTATTTAAGGGTATTTATAAGTTCTAAAGGCTTAAATAATAATATTTATATTATTAGCTTAAATAATAGTCTTAATATAAGTTAGTTTTTATTTAAAGGTTTTTATAATAATTTAATAAATCTATTATAACTAGATTATCTTTTAAATAATATTATATTAAGAAATATATTTTACTTTAATAGTTAAGTAAATAATAATATTTTATATTTTTAAGTATTATAAAATTACTTTATTTCTTAAGGAAATTATATATTTACTAATAGATTTATATATTAAATAATAACTAGTATAATTAATATTATAATAAGCCTAAGGGCCTTTATTTAAGTTAGTAAATACTAGTTTATAGTCTATTATACTTTTAATATACTAAAAAAGTATTTTTAAGCTAGTTATATATTCTAATAAGGGGGTAAATATAAACTTATAATAATAATTAATTATAAAGAAGATATTTAAGTAAAAATAGTTAAATAAATATATTAAACTATTATAAATCTTAATATATTATAAAGGGTTTATAAAAGGTTATTTTTTTATATTTTTAATTATAATACTTATTAATAAGTTAATAAGGGAATATTTAAGTAGTCTAGTCTCTTTTAATAATACTTTAGTATAATAACTTTATAAGAGTATTAGGGTTTTTATATATTAGTTATAGTAAATATTAATACCTAAGTAATAACTAATTAGGCTTATATTAGTTATTTTATAAGTATTAGATAAGGCTTTTTTAATTTTAATAATAATTATCTTATTTTTTTATAATTAAGAGCTTATTAATATAAATAATAATAATAAAGCTATTTTTATAAATAAAAAAAGAATAATTAAGCTATAGTAACTTAAAGTTAAGTTTTTAGAGTATTTTATAAAGTATTATATATTAAACTTTTAGTATTTATTTTAGTTTATAAAGAAATTTAAGTAGTTTTTATACTTTATTAAAATACTTTTTATAATAACTTTTAAATATTTTAATATAAACCTTTATATTTATTAGTTTATAAAAAAAAGTAATTTTAATATTTATTTATTTAACTTTAAGGTCTAATATTATTATTATTATTATTAATAATAAATATAATATTATAATTTTTAATATACTTATAAAAGTCTTATAATAATTAAGTCTTTTATATTAATTATAACCTTTTATTATATATTAAGATTTATATAAAATAAGCTAGTTAATTATTCTTTTTTTAATCTTATAAACTTATTTACCTTTAAGAACTATCTTATTTTTAAGTTTATTTACTATAATAATAATATAGTTATTTTTAATAAAAATAAATTTATTACTTATAAATATCTTCTATTATCTTAAGTAAGGGTAAAGAATTACTTATTTATATATATATAATTCTTTATTATATATTAAATCTCTAAAAAGAGTAAATTATATAATTTTATTAACTTAAGACTAAAGTAAATAGCTATTATACTAAGGTATTAGTATAAGGTAAATTAGTATTTTATTTAATATTTATTTAGTAAATAATTCTATTTAAATAATAATACTACTTAATATTAAAGATAATAATAATTATAAGTCTTTATTAGGGATATTAATAATATATATAAGATAAGGTATAGTTTAAATAATAAATAATAGAGTATTAAATAAAGCTATATATAGTTAGCTAATATAGTTATTATTATCTTTAAGGTTATAAATATTATCTTTATTATCCCTTTTAGGAGTTCTACTAGTCTTTATAGCTAAGATAGAGTTATTACTTTTAGTACTCTTACTAATTATTAGATAAGAGTAAGAGTCTTTAGTTATTAGACTTTTACTAATTAATAAAATATTAATTATTATAGAGATAACTAGGCTTTTATTATTTAGTAAATAACTTAGACTTATTAATAATTTATACTAAATTTAAGGCTAATAAGAAAGTTAATACTTAAAATCCTTAAATAATTAATTTAGTTATTTATAAAAAATAATATTATTTATAATTATAAAGGTATTTAGTTAATTAATATTTAATATTATATAATTAGTATATCTTTTATAGCTAATAAGGATATATAAAATAGTCTTAAGAACTATCTTAAGAACTTTATAAGATATTTTTTACTAGTTATAATTACTAATAATTTTAAAATAGCTTAAATCTAGCTTATTATTATATTATAGTTTATATAAAGTTATTATTTTATTATTTTATCTTATAAGGGTATATTATTATAATATTATATAAGCTTAAGTTATTATTAGCTAGAACTTTTATAGGATTTTTAACTAGTATAAGGTAAAAAAGAGCTTATTTTAAAATATCTTATTACTAACTTTAGTAAGATTATTTTATTAATATTAGTTTATAATAAAGTATTATAAGTAAATACTAATAATAAAATATATATCTTTAAATTAGCTTTTAATATTCTCTTCTTCTTTATTAAAATATATAAAATAATATTTATATTTAAAGTATTTTTAAGTATATAAGAAGTTTAATATCTTATCTAATAACTAAAACTTTAATTTAATAAAAAATAATTAATATATTTAAGTATAATTATTAATAATTATAATTTAGTAATAGTCTTTTTTTTAAAATAAAGGTAATAAGCTAATAATATTAGTATAAGGGCTTTTTAAAGGATAAGTACTTTATTTAATTAAATAAATATAAGGTACTTTTTTTTATTATCTTATAAGATAATTAATATAATATTTATACTAGCTAATAGGCTTTATACTAGTAAAGATAAAAGTAAGCTTAGTAATATTTTACTCTCCTAAATATCTAAAATAATTATATTATAGCTTATATTATAGATTATTAGTTAAGTAAGTTATTATATTAATATTAAGGGTAATATAATTAATAATATAAATATTAGAGACTTATTAAGTTATTAAGATAATATTATTTTCTTTTATTACTATTACTTTATCTTTACTAAAGATTATTAAAGTATCTTTAATAGTAAATTAACTAATAAAGAGTAAATTTATTAAGGCGCCTTCTTAGAAGATATTATTAAAAAGTTATAGTATATAATTTTTATTAATTTTAATAATAATAATAATAATTATATTATAAGCTATAAGTTTTATAATTATACTTATTAGGCTTTATATTTTAAGACTTATATATAAAAATAAGTCTTTTATAAGTTTTTTATATTTTAGGATATAATTTAATATATTAAAGTTAAGTAATATTAACTTTTAATATAAGGTTATAAATAGCCTAAAGTTAAAGCCTAATTTAATAATTATAAAGGCCTTATTAGTTATAAGTTAATTAAAAATTCTTTATAGATTTTAAGATATTATTAAAGCTAGTTAAACTAGTTTAGAGTCTTTTAGGGGACTTATATACTAATTAAAGCTAATTTACTACTTAGTATTTAACTTATCTTAACTTAAGAGATTTTATTTTTTTTATAGAAAAAATAGGGGTATTATATAAAGTAATATTTATTTAAGTATCTCTTTATCTTATATTTATTATAATAGTATTTTAATTAAAAGCCTAGATTATTATAAAAGGGTTTATTTATAGCTATTCTAGTAGTTAATATAAAGTTTTACTTTACTTTCTTAGTATTCTATTATTTAAATTTAGCTAAGTTAGTAGTTATATTAATTACTTATACTAGTATTATAATAAGTAATAATATAGTTTATTTATTATTATATATAAAAATTAGTTAAAAAGCTATTTTTATAATATAATTATTAAAGTCTTTATTAAGTCTATTAATAAATAAATATACTATTAAAGCCTTAGGGATTTTAAAGTCTTTATCTAGTAATTATTACTTAATTTATATATTAATAAGTATAGTAACTAGTTTTTTTATAAATTTATATTATATAAGGGTAAGTATTAAAAGTCTATTTACTATAATATAAAAAATAATTACTTCTTTAGGCTTAAAGTTCTTTTTAAGAGTATTTATAATTCTTTTTATTATAGTTTTATTACTAATTAATTCTTTAGTATTTTCCTTAAGTATATAATTAATTAAGATAATAGTATATAACTAATTAGTATTTTAATTATATTATATCTTTTTAAGTATTTTACTTCTCTTACCTTATATTAAGATAATATTATCTCCTTAGCTTAGTTTTAGTAATTAGCTAAGGCTATTAAGGCCTAAGGTATTAATAATTCTTAGCTTCTATTTAACTTAACTATTTTTAAATTTAAGTTTTAGTATATTTAGGATATTTTTTAAAGTTAAGGATATATTATAGGTATAAGACCTTAATAGCTAGTCTTAGTAAGTCTAGTTTAGTTAGAGTAGATATAAAGATAATCTTAAGGGAAGTTAAAAATAGAGATTTTATAATAATCTTAAAGCTAAAAAGAGACTTTAAGTTATTAAAAAGAATTAAGTTATTAGCTATATTATTATATATAGAATTTTATAAGGTATTACTAGTAAGTTTAGACTAGCTATAGCTAAGATTTTTATCTTATTAATTATTTTATTTAAATATAAAAAGAATTTTTATAAAATAAAAAAAGTTCTTTTTATTTAATATTTAATTATTATATACCTTTTATAATAGCTAAGGCCTTAGGTTATAATAAGTAATTTAATATATATATTTAAGGGTTAAATATAATTATATAGAAATTATATTTATAAATAAAAATATATTATAAGTTATAATTAAAATTTTCTAATTAGGCTTATAAGATAAGGTTATTTATAATATATAATTATCTAAAAATTAAGTAATTAGCTCTTCTTATATATAAAAGAAAAAGGTATTCTCTTTTATTTTTATAATATAAATCCCTAGTTTTATAGTTCTTTATTAGCTTATATAATATTCTATAATATAAGATAGTTAATAGTTTAATAATAAATAAAGGTAATACTTTCTTTTTTAGAATAGTTAATTAATTTTAAGTACTATTAAGCTTATAACCTATTAAGACTATTAGGTTATATATAGGGATAAGAGATATAATTATGTTAATTAAAGTTCTATCTAATAAGCCTGCTGGTGTAGGAGTTATATGTACTGTGGTTGACGGAGGATCGTTCCTCCGAGCTCCGTGTTATTCATAATAACTGTTTTCATTATAAGGGGTAGTTGATAGGTGGGCATGGATCCTACGGGAGCATGATTTCCAGTAGTTGCCTTTTCGTTATTATGGCAGCGGCTGTCGATTCTTGACATATGATGTCATCCAAGTCGAGTAGATTGTCCTGTGTATACATGCGAAAACGCTCCACGGCGCGAAAAACTCGTTCATGATGCCAGCGAGAAGTAGATCATCCAAGAGTAGCGGAAGCGTTAGTCGTGCCCAGACTGCCATGTACATGAGTTGTACTGCCGACTTGCCAGTCCCTCTAGGATATCTGATGATGCCCAGCTGTTGAAGAGCAGCAATAATCAGTTTCTGCACAATGATTCCGAACGGTTGGAGGACAAAGAAGGCCATGGTACGTCCAATCGCCCAAGTGCAGCCAGTTACTGCCAGTGTTCCCGCAGCATGCATTATACCTGATAGTAGAAACACCGGGAAGACATACGCCGCTGGCTGATTCCGATACTTGGCTGGCAGAACTGCCTTCCCGCAAGACAGAAGCCCAGTGCGGAATAAATCCTGCCAAAACTCACCCCAAAACCCTGTCATGATAATCATGTAAGCAGCCATGCAAAACTTCTGCAGCGGGGTTATTACCTTGCAAACCACTCCTCAAAATAGAATCACGAGGGCCCCATAGTGGAGGAAACGTCAATCCATTCTCTGACAGTCCCAAAAGTTGGTGAAGTGTCGATAGTAAAGCCAAAAGTGAGTGAAGCATTGTCATGCTGGTGCCGAGCACTGACAGACAGCCAAGATATTGCAAAATTCTGCACCTAGATACCAGATTCTGCTTTGATAAACCATCATTCGCTTCTCTGAAGAGCATCTCGTAGCTCAGATTGATCCATAAGTAGCCACCAATCAAGTTGAGAACGTGTGTTTTCACAAAGGCGAGCTTTTCTACTGACTGATTGGGTTCGCCTACGTTCTGTTTCGGTCGTGGGCCGTCGTGCCATTCCATACCGACAAGGCGAAAGTTTGTTACCAAGTCAAGGGCCCAGAACAATCTGGCCCAGCTGAAGCGGGCTGGAATATCCGAACAGTCTGTCGTGGGTTCCTTGAGACACTTGGAGGCTTTGTCGGTGAAGCGGGAACACTGGCAATGCCTCCGGCACGCGATTGATCCTTGGCAGAACATGATACTCGTGGCCCAAATAATATACCACGCTGACAAGATTCCGGTGACGTAGTCGATGACCATATTAACCTGACGTGAGAAACACACAGTGTTCCAACTGAAAATAACGGTAACAAATACTGCGAAGCAGCGGAATAGGAGATTGTGCCGCAGCCAGCAGGGGCCAACTAACATGGCAGCCAAACTCAATGGGCTAAGAAGAAGTGCAGAAATAGAGTCCATGAAAGTTTCTTCGCCAAGTATTGGACCAATGATGCTGCGAAATATTGTAGCAAAATCTCCGAATAGACTTGTATTAGCTAGAGGAGCTTCCTGCGATGAGTTGTGACAGAGTTACTGTGGAAGGGAGCCTCGAAGGAAGCTGTCGAGCTACGTTGCCATGTATCCCTTCCTTATATAAGAAGGGGGGTGTCACCAGTCTTGAAAAATGAGTATTTGATCCGGAGAAAAGTTGGCCGAGACACACCTCAGTTTGCTAGAAAATGAAACACCACCTCTCAGAATATGCGGGGATTATCTCTACCACGCACCCGCGTACATACTATGATGTCTTGGGCCAGCAATGTTTACCGAGACTTTGTTTGAATAACTGACAAGACATTGGATGTCAAGTGAAGTCCCGCTATGGGCAGGCATGAAGGCTGGAGATATCGGATCTAGCAGGGGCTTGTGACGGCCACTATAAAGCTAAACAGGAGACAACGCTATGATCTGCTATACAGCTAGTTGGCTGAAATAGCAGAATTCGACGGCACACCTCTAGAGTATAGTCCGCCACAAGTCCGAAGCACCTGGCCAAAGGCTGTGATGAATGGACTGGGTTGAAGACAATTTCAGGCAATTTCATGCCTCATGACGGTATCAACAGAAATCTCTGCCGTTCCAAAGACTTTCATTATGAAATCCTAGTTCCAACGTAGAGGTTCAAGTGACTCGCTTCCGTGTCTAACTGATGTTCTTATCATTGTTGTGAGCCGATTCTAGAATATTGGCATCCAAACAATGTCCTCATAGTCAACATTCGTTTCTCTTGACTCCAGTCTGGGAGATTTACTGGAAAATATCTTGTCCCACATTGTCGTCTGTTTGCCGTAGTTGAAACTCTTCCTCCACCCAAATCGATGATGCAGGTCATGATCTTCTATTGCCAACTCGGCGTCACAAAGGCGTAGTAGCCATGATATTGGCGACGGTATGATGACGTGAACGCGAATGCCGCTGTGCCCGATAACTTCGGAAAACACGACATACTCGGAGCAGATCCACCACTCATAGAATCCGAGTGGAAGGCCAACACTCCAAAAGGTGGCGAATGTTAACAGAGGAATAATAACCAGCTCAGTGACCTCTTGCTCGTCGTCGGCCCATGCAGCCATGGCAGCAGTAGGGTGCTTACTCAGGTGGTGGGTGCGGTGATACTTCCACATGAATGGGATCTCGTGGCAGGCGCGGTGGTAAACGTAGAACCACAAGTCAAGAGTGATGCCGTAAAGGCACAGTTTGACAAACGAAACAGGCCAACAAGATACATCAGTCATGGCTTCCAGTGGGGAGGTATCCGAGTCATATGTGATGAAGACTGCAAGTGCGAGGCGAAAGAATGCTGTCTTGGTCGGGCCAAAGAGTACTTTTCTTGCGCCTGTATTAGGGATCCCATCGCGACCGTGCACGTCTCCATCTAAGCAGCCATATTTGTGTATAAGGCGACGTAGCAGGAGCATCTCTCGAACAGCAGTAATGAGATAGGCCCAACCGTAAAGGAGAAATGAACTGAATTTTCCAACCGTGAGTCCTGTCAGGCTAGAATATGCCTGATGTAGAGCCAATGGCACAGTAGCATAGAAGATGATGAATAAATGTTGAGATATCGGGGACATGTAAGGCATTTTGTCAGTTTTCAAGTGAACGGGAAGCGCTTTCCATGGGATAATCGGGTAGAATCCATTCCAGTCAATGAGTAATTGGTACAAGTTCCACTGACTTCTATGCTGTGAAGTCCAATCAGAGGTCATGGAGTGTGAATTATGTTCTTTGGCCCAGCCCATTTCTATTACCCTTGATTCTTTGAGAGCTTTTCGATCTTTTGTTACAGTGCTTTTCTAAGCGGCTAGGATACGGTAAGGGCGATGGTGTTGGCTGGTGGTTGTGAATGTATTATAGAGACATGGGCTCAGCAAAGGATACATGTAAATGGGTCCCAGCCACCAAGAGCTTGCTATAACTTGAAAGGGGCATCTAAAACACAATGGCCCATTCCAAAACTTCCCAGATCAGCATTCGTTCTGAGACTCGTCTCGGATTCGCCCTGATTTTTATTTGCTCATTCCATGCCCACCTCCTTGCAGCTAGCAAACCGCCCACCCAGACCGAGGCAGAGGGCGCGCTGGTCTCAACGCCTCCAATATATCGGTCTAGAACGGTCTGTCTTTAAAAGACCTGGTCGATCTAGCTCTGACAGACCAATCAAATGTCCTGTCACCACACTACAGGCATCGTGGAAGCCACGGTCGGCCAAAATGTCGAGACGAAATAGCACTGATAGATGTGTGAGAAGGTCGAGATATACCGTGGTCCTCATAAGACAATTAGATAGACAGGAAGTTATTGTAACCGTGTAAGACGGGATTGGCGCGGGTATTTAGGCCGGGTCTGCACCGGGATCTGCGGGTGGGGGTCAAGGCTTGAAACCACTACACCCATCCACATTTGGACCAAGTCGCGTGATGAGCTATATATCAGACCTCAACTTGGTGGATGTCTAAAATGCACTTTAGAGGCTTTCCTCCCTTTCATATTACGTCATGTAACCTTCCGCTGGCTTCTGCACTAAATCATCCCTCGCTAACGCTGTCCTCTCTACGTATCGTGTAATGAATTGCGTATTGCTGGCCAAGGTCTTTCAAGTGTCTCAAAAGATGCATCTCGTCTAAAGATGCGCCCTACCGACCGCCGAGATACTAAGTTGGAAGATATTCTTAAGCTCTAGCCAAAATAAAGCTAGATATATCTACAATATCTACTCAAAGTATCTATATTACTTGTAAAACTAATATCTTACTTGGAGTTATAGCCTAATCTTTATAGTATACCTGATATACTATATATAATATATTCTTTAAATATAATATTAGCAATCTCTTTATAAGCTATAACTTTAGTTAAAATAGTAAGCGATAACTAGTTTAAGAGTATTTAACTTAAAGCTAATCTTATTATATAATGCCTTTATATATAGCATTATATTAATAGTCTAATTGATCTCTTTTTTATTTTAGTATCTTTACTAGCTAAGATAATTACTAGAAGATCCTTATACTATAGACTATATAAAATAATATATATATTAAAGCTTAGAATCTATCCTACGTAGTGAGTTAAGTCCTCTATAATATAGAGGCTTAATTGTGATATTCTCTATATATATATTATTATTAGTAGCAAATCAGCGTGAAGTAACTCGCCTAGTCCAAGTCGTCGACTCGCCAGAAGGCTGAGTATCGCGCACATGGTCAGTAAGCGACGACCAAGTAAAACTCCTTTATAATGAACTCTAAAAAGGGAAAGAAAAAAAAATCAACAAGGTGACTGATGCTATGTATCATGTACAGTAAATTGTGTGCGTAGACTGACTGCTTATTTTATAGGCAAACCTCCGACGAGGCAAGGAAACTTGCGGCCGACTTGATTCTCGAGCGAATTAAGGACCAGGTTCCAGATATTAACGTCGTAGGTCTCGCTAATATGGCCGACGAGGTCTAATGGGCAGTAGTCCTGGACACAGATGTTATCAACGCCGTCCTCATAAATAAAAGCCGTGGTTGGCGGGATGACGAGCACATCTAGCCCGGAAATAATAACAGTGACCTTGTTGCCCGGCTGGACAATGGCTTTGCCGTCGTTGAGCTTAGCAACGCTGGCGCCGCCGACTGAGATTTCGTGGCACGCGGCGCAGCCAATCAATTCGAGGAGTCCGGCATCGCGGCCCAGCAGGGGCGAGAGCGTCAAAAGATTGGCAATCGGGGTGCCGTGCGTAGGGGGCGCAATGGCGACGATGTGGTCGACGAGGGCCGCAACGCCCTCCCGGAACTTGGGCACGTAGAGCGACTGGAAGCCGCCCTCGGAGTGGCCGACGAGATCAATCTTGCGGGTGCCGCCGTGGCCGGCCGTCTTGGCGTGCACCTCGTGGATGAAATCGGCAATCTGGCGTGACGACTTGTCTATCGGCGCGAAGCCGCCGAGAAGGGGACGGCCCTCGAGGGCGCCATAGGTCAGGGAAAAGGTGCAGAAGCCGCGGCTCTGCAGAAACGCCTCGAGCACGTGAAGGTCGTCGTAGTAGGTCGCGCCCAGGCCGTGCAGCAGCACCACGGGGCTAGGGTGGTCGGCGCTGGGCTGGCACGAAAAGTCATTGTGCTTGCCAATGGTTGTCTGGAGCGCCTTGCCGTCCGCAAAGGTCGTGGCCAAGATGAGCCCGGCGAGAGCGGCGGTCGTGGCCATCTTGACGTGCATGATGAGGATGAGGATGCGGAAGAGGGCCAACGAGTCTGCGGGAGTGCCATTAGCGACGAGCGTTCACAAGGGAGCATCAGTCTTGCGGAATCCAGGCACGCCGGCGCTTTATACTGCAGGCTTGTTAGACTTGTCTCTTGTCTCTGACGGGCCATTTACTGCCCCCCTTTTCAGCCAAGTTGCTACTTTGTTTCGATGCATTGCTTGTTTTCTTCTACTTGGTATCCGTATCCATACTTGGCGGCGTTGATTCACCCATTCTGCTTTGAAAGAAAGTAAGTAAACAGCGTCTCCAAGTTGAGACGCAATATAGATCTACTGACGGCTCATGGGCAGCGACTTCAAGCGGTGGGTTGGGCAAGTACGTTTCTGGATAATTGCTACGGAACGGAACCTAGCTTATTGTCCCTTGTATAAAAAGAAAATGGCATTTATTCTAACAGTGCGCGTTTTTCTCTGTACTAGCTGTCCTTCTTCGTGCTGGGCATTCTGGTCTTTGGAAATCGACTTTACGCGGATGGTTTCTCAAATAATTTGAAATGAAAAACATGACAAAAAGGTAAGTAAGCGGAATAAGCGAAACAATACCCAGTGCAGCTGTCAGTCGTTCTGTGGATGAGATCATACACGGTTGCCTGCCGTATGCACTAATGATGCTGGGTGAAGCATCATCGACGCCGTATAATTTTGTCATGGCAGCGATTGTTGGATTGTCAAATTCAATGAAGAAATGTATGACACCAAATAACCCACCCACAACAAATTGTACGATTTGTAAAAGTGTGAGACTTCGTTTGATAGCGACAGGTACCCGTATGCTGATGCCTCGTGACACATAATAGGTGTACTGTGGTTGCGATAATTAGCATCTTGGTCGTATGAGACTTGAATAATTCAACGACTGACCATTAGTGAATGTACAAATGAGTTTAAAAGCACGAGAATCCAAGCTGGCGAGGCCATGACACGGTAGCCAAGCCAGGTACCTACCAAGACACCACTATGGTGGTATATTTGTAGAAACGAGCTCTCTCTACCCTTTGCGAGAATAATGAAGGTGTCAAGGAACTCGTATACCTTGCTGACGTAAAATAACCATCCGTAATACGCCATTCCCTCACTCCAGATACGACCAGAAGGCATGCTTAACGGGTAAGTGCCATTCATAGCGGCGAATGATAGCTCAGCATCAACGCTAGTCCAACGGCCAAGTGTTTCGTCAAAATATATTGAGCGTCCCAGTCCAGCGGGACCATGAATACGGCAGAGGCTGTCGTACGTTGCCGATAATCCCTCTGCGCCCCCTGGACTGACAAGGGTTCGTCTCAGCACTCCTACCATGCCGCAGAAAGTCCACGCCGAGTAGACAGCTAGCAGGGAATTATGCATAATGACAAACTTTGAGAACCATGGTTTTGTGCTGATAGGCCACGGCTTGGTATCTCGCAATCTGTTGTATTTGTTGAGCGCAACGACGGCGACCACGTAAAGTAACGCTGCTGTGATGGGAAATTGAGGCTTCATTGTTGCCTTGAAGACGCTGTCAGGTATGTTGAACGGCCTCGTTATAGAGAATTCCGCAGTAGGAGGGGGGATAATAGGAAGATTCCCTGCAGATGTAATCTTTGAGAATTCTGCAGGAATAGCAAGGTTCCATAGCAACATGATGAGCAGCAAATCGCAATAAAGTAAAGCAAGTCGTATTCGGCTTTAAGCTGTGATGAACGAAGGAAAACATGGTAAAACAATGCGTCAAGGATCGGACTATATATGTGAAATGCACTGTTACGGACAGCGAAGGGATAGAACGTCAACTAGTGGATGCTAGGAATGCTCAGCGCGTTGGCTGCCATTGCCGGATTTTTTGAATCTCTGTGGCCAAGTGATGCGCGGTTGAGGCGCTGACGTTACATACCAACGCATGAGACATATGTTGTACATGTGAGCTTTTGACTTGGATTTGCAGGCAATTTCAATATATAACGTCGGGCGCGTACTTTTTAGCCACCTCCCTATTTCAGCCATCTCTTCTTACGAAAAGGGTAGGTAAAATATAAATCAGAAAGTAGCTCTTTACTATGAGGAAATAGATTGCACTAGGCATACCTACACAACAAACTCAGCATACAGCAAGCTTTGAAAAAAAGGGTCCTATACGGATCCGTATATACTCTCGGATAAAGGCTAAAGCATAGCATAAAGCCTTTTATCAGATGTTATCCCACTGCCTTTTACGCAGAGGGGCGCGCCCTTGAGCTTTACCCGCTCCACAAAACAATGCTCGGAATACACATTATTGGCCTAACTAGGCGAATGGCAGGCGTACCACGTTAGTTAGATCGTTGTCTGGGTTTTTTTCTTTTCTTTTCTTTTCTTTTCTTTTCTTTTCTTTTTTTGACAAACTAGCGTGAGCAGATCAAGTTTAAAATCTACACGTGCCTGCAGTGGTTTTAGACCTTGTCTTTTCACCATGACTCCAATACTTCCGCCTGTCTTTGGCTAGTTCTTCCGCCCTGCAACCATCGAAAGCAACGCACAAAAGATTCGCAACCATGAATCATTCCAGCCTCCACGAGTACATCATCTCCTCTTTTCTCAACAACCAGCGGCCGCCGACGGCAAAGGAGATTGCCTCCCACTTTGGAAGTGATGTCGCCATGGCGCGGCACCGACTACAAGCTTTGGCAGACTACCATGGTGTTGTGCTGCACCCAAAGTCCGATGAGGTGTGGGTTGCTCACCCATTCTCGGCGTCGCCTACAACCTGCATTGTGTCTTCAGACCATGGCAAGTGGTGGGGAAACTGTGCCTGGTGTTCTCTCGGAGTCATGCAGCTTGTGGGCGGAAACGCGACCCTGCACACAAGGATTGGCGCGATTGGTGATGAGGTGTCTGTTACGGCGAGGAACGGACAGCTTGTGGATACAGATTTCGTGATACACTTCCCTGTTCCTATGCATAATGCCTGGGACAACGTCATCTACACCTGTTCGGTCCAGCTACTATTCCGTAATGAAGCCGAGGTGGACGAATGGTGTGCTACTAGAGGGATTCCAAAGGGAGATGTACGCCCAATCAACCAGATCTGGAATTTCGCTACTGAATGGTACGGCCGTCATGCCGATCGAGACTGGACGAAATGGTCTTTATCGGAGGCGACTGAAATTTTCCACCGCCATCAACTAACAGGCCCAATTTGGGCGATTGATGCCAACGCTGGACGCTTTTGAGCCCCCTTGTCCAAGGTGATGTGAATATACATCTAGAATTACTATAATATTTTTGGCGTGACATATATTCAGGGAGAACTTATAAGAAGTATATAAAGCGTTGACTACTATATATAAAGCTATTAGGTTATATATAATATATTTCTAAAGTTATTATCCCTCTAAAAGTAGTTTATATATATATATATATAATTAACTTATTATTCAGGATTTAGGCTGAATGCCTGTATCTGGTATTACTAAGCCGTAGGCTTGTAGGTCCACGCTAGGGGCGTAGATAAGTGTGGCCCTATAAGTAGTAATTCTAGTAAATAAAGGGAGAACTTTATGCTCCTTTCTCGGTTCTCCAGAGCCCGCACAGGGTTTTTACTGCCTAGCTTTATATTATATATAGATATAGCGTACTGATTAGCTATCTATACTTTATACCTCTGCCTACTATTTTGCCGCCTCTCGGGTTTCTGTGCACTAGCACCCCCATACTTTCTTTAATATCTCCGTATTACTTACGACGCTTTGCCTCTGTAATTTAGTACAGGGCTAAGATGTTTTATAAACTAATATAGAGAATTTTATAAACTTTTTATAGCTAAACCCCACTACTAGGCGATACTAGCCACCTACTAAATTTATATAGGAATTATATATAATTTTATAATTCCCTCTCTACCTTAGAAGCCTCTATATCTTCTAGTAGTACTAGCGTTACTTACCTTATTTCCTATATATCCTAATTAAGCTTATAAGGCGTGTCTTAGTTACTAATTTCCTTAATTTCCTTAATTTCCTCCTCTTCCTTAAGCTAGGCTAAAGACCTAATATACCTTCTTTAATACTTTATACTAGGCTTATAGAGGTTATTATTACCTAGTAGTTAAGGCTTATTATTATCCTTAATAGTGGCGGCGGCGCTAGTAGAGGTTATAGAGGCTCTACTAAGGGATACTAGCGCTATTAACGGTAGCAGCAGCGCCACTACCTATGCCTCTGCCGCCTTAGTAGCCTCTATGTACTTAAAGCTACTAGGTGTCTAATAAGTGCTCTAGCTACTAACCTTAAGGTTTATTAACCCCCTTAACTAGCCTTTTCCCTTAAGAATTTATAGATTTAGTACCTATAAATTAGTAATAACTACTTACCCTTACTATTACTAATAAAAATATACTTAGTTAGGCTAAATAAGCTTCTTCTTTATTATAAAACTAATATATATATAGTAGTAAAGTAAACTAAATATTAAGGTTATCTTATAATTAATATATACCTCTTCTAAGGTCTTTTCTAGCTTATTATTAATTTATTTAATCTTTATTAAGATTATTTTTAATATCTTTTTAAATATAAAACTTTTTAAAAATAAAAATAAAATATTTATAATAATTATTAAATAATAGATTTAAAGCTAGGTTATTAAGTTATTAATAATAAAAGCTTATAATTCCTAATACCTTTAGAGGCTCTGAAAGGTATATATAAGATCCCCTAAGGTATAATAAATAAAATACTTAATAACTATATATAATAATTTAATAATTAAGATAGTAATATAACTAAAATAAAGATACTAATTAATATAATATTTAATAAGTTATTCTTATTATAAATTAAGCTAGGTCTTTATTATATATTTTACTATTTCTATTAGCTAATTTAACCCCTCTTTAAATTATATATAAGCTTTCTTATACTTATTAATTAAGATACTATTTAAGAGCCTATAGTAGGCTTTAAAGAAGGTAGTAAATTAGCCTAATTAAATAAGCTAGCTAGTCTATTAGCTCTTTATTATTACTAGAAAGTGCCTCTTTATCTTTACTAGGATATTCTTACTTATATACTAGTAATATAAAAGATATATTATCTCTTAAAAAAAGTCCTATTCTCTAAATACCTTAATTATTATAAGGTCTTAGTTTATAACTATTATAATTAGTGTCTTAATTTTAGTATTATTTAATACCTTTAAAAAGTAACTAATTACTTATATAAAATATTTAATAGTTTTACTACTAAAGAAGATAGTATAGGCCTAGAAAGTATAACTAGTTAGAGCTTAAGAGTATATATTAAAAAATAGTATATAAAAGTAGTTAGTTTTATATATTATATTAGCTATCTAGACCTTTAAAAAGTACTATAGTATAATTATTACTAAGGGAGAAAATGGCTAAAATATATAAAGTATCTACTACTACCTATAAGACTATTAGATAGGTTTATAATAATAATAGAAGTATAGTCCCTCTAAGGGTATAGTATATATATAAAGTATTTATTAATTCTTAATTAGGAGGTTTATAAAGTTAAAAAAGTATAGTATTAAATAAGGGCTTAAATAATTAGTAGTATTACTACTTACTAAGTTATTAAAGGTTTTATATTAAGTAAAGATATTATTAGAGATTAAAGAAAATTATAGGGGCTCTAGATTATAAGGTAAATAATAGAAATTAGATATAAAAAGGGTAAAAAAGTTATTATTAAAAACTATAGAAGGATATTATCCTTTTATACTATTCCTTATAAGTAAACCCTAGAGGTAGTTAAATCTAACTAATATAATCCTTCTTATATAATAAAAAAAAAAATAGATAACTATAGAATAATAATAAGACCTATATAAAGAATTCCCTTATCCCTTTTATCTTAAAATAAATACCTAAATACTAAATAGTAAAAATAATATAAAATATTTCTTCTTAAATCTATACTTTAATTAATTTATTCCTCTATAGCCTCCTCCTTAATAACTTAGCCCTTAGTAGTAGTTATCTTAATAGTAGCTAGTATAGTAATAATAGCCTTCTTAATAGTAGCTTATAACTCTTTAGCTTTTTTAAGCTTCTTAGTATACTTAATTAACTATTCCTTAATAATCTATAAGGCCTTCTCTTTATTAGTAGTTTTAGAGTTAGCTTAAGCTTTTAATTATAATACTTAAGTCCTAGTTAAGGTTAGGTATATAGTTTAGTATATAGTAATAGCCTTATAGACTTAGGTCTATATACTAGTAGTAACTAGTCTATTTAGAATAAAGGGGATTAGGGATCCTTTTAAGGTAACTATATATAAAGCCTTTACTAGTTATACTTATACTATATCTTCTTCTAGTAGCTAGATAGTCTTAATAAGTATAGTCCTTAATAAGCCTATCTTCTTTTTACCTAGCTAAAGTACTAGAATATATTTAGTATAGGGTAAAGTCTATTTCCCCTAGTTTTAAAGCTAGTATATATACTAGGGGTATAATAAAGAGTTATTAATACTAAGGCTTAAGTTAAATATATTATTAGCTAGGTTTAGGTTATTTATATATATAAGCTATTTATAAATTAACTTATCTTAATCCTTAATAATACTTAAAGCTTAATTATCTTTATTAATATCTTAGTTTATAGTTATAGTATTTTTAATTACCTCCTTAAGCTCTTTTAGGATTAGTAACTTTTATATAATCTAAGTATCTCTTAGCTTATAAATAGCCTAATCCTTTATAGTAAAAGTTTATTAGGAGATTATAAAATATTAAGAGACTTAAGATATTATTAATAAAGTAAACTCTTAAGTAGCTAAGAAAAGTTATTAATAAGTATTTAGTATCTTAGTAGCTATAAACTCTTTACTTAGTAACTACTTTAGTTTCTAATCTAAAGATCTTATTTTCCTTAATTAGGCTAAGGGGCTCTTAGGGGTACTAAGGTTTAAAAGGTTTACTAGCTTAAAACCCTATTTACTTTAGCTAGTACTCTATATTACTACTAAGCCTTATATAAGATCTAGTCTTTATATTTAGTTATTAAAGCTTCTTAATTTATATTTTAAAGGTATAGATCTTCTCTTTTATAACTAATTCTAACTTAAAAGACCTTTTATATTATTAAGTCTCTTCTTTAGAGGCATCTAAGGGTTAGGGAACTATATATATTTACTTATACTTATAATATTAGAGAATAAGATACTTTTTATTCCCTTAAGATAAGTAAATATAAACTCTTAGAAGTCTCTAATAAACCTTAGATTTAATAGAGAATAATACTATTCTTTTTAATTATTTATAAAGAATATACTAATCTAGTCCCCTAAGAGTTTCTTACTTATCTTATATAGAGTTAGACTACTAAATATAAACTACTTAATTAACTTTAACTTATAAAGCTTATTTAGGTTATTACTAATAAGTCTAAGCTAATAGGTTTATAAGAGTAACTTCTTAATTCTTAGCTTATTAGCTAATATATAATATAAAATATTTACTTAGAAATTCTTATTTAAGACTTAGGTTAAGTATAGTTTATCTTAGTCTATCTATTATAGCTTAAAGAGGTCTAGATTATAAGGCCCCTATATAATAACTAGCTTAAGGCTATTTATAGGTAAGCTAATTAGCTTATCTAACTATTTCTTCCCTTATATCTTACTTATTAGCTTTAATAGGGTATTACTAGTATAGTCTTATAATAATAGTATAATATTATAAATTCCTAAATAGCTATAAGACTACTTATTCCCCTAATTACTAATATTAGGGGTAAATATAAGGAAACTATAGGGGAGTTATATATTAGTAAGCTATTAATAAAATATTAAGGTTATTACTTTTATCTTTATATATCTTCTTTTTAAGATAAAGTTAAAAATCTATAAAACTCTTAATCTCTTATTAAATATTATAATAACTTAATACCTTCTTTTATAAAGGTTCTAATAACTTATAAAGTTAGCTAGGCTAATTTAAAACCTATAGCTTAATAGACCTTACTTATAGTATTAGCTATCCTTAATTAAGCCTTTAAAAGGTAATACTCCTTTTATAAACTCCTAATTAAGTTCTATTTTATCTTTAAGTATATTAAGCTTATATATAAATAATTAAAAATAGCCTCTAATTAGAAATTTAGTAAAAATAACTATAATAACTTCTTCTAGTCTTTAAATAATAATCTTAAGTATAACTAAAAGTAAGGTATCTTTAGCTTATTTATATTTTAAGAGTATATTATAAAGCTTAAAATATAATATAAGATACTCTTCTTAAGATCCCTTTTTAATTATAAAGTAGTCTAGTATATAGTAAAAGCTTTTTTTAATATCTTAAAGGAGAGGATCTTCTTAATTAGAGGGTAAAATAAGTTCTTCTTTTAGCTAAATAGTCTTTAAGTAAAAAATTAGTAAATAGTATAAGTAAGATTTAATAATAAATAAATTAACTTACTCTCTTTCTTTAAGAAAGTAATATAAGTAATTATTACCTTTTCCTTTAACCTTAAAGTAAAATACTATAACTATTTTTAATAAAAAAAAAAAAAATAATAATAAAGATATTTATATAATAAAGTAAAGAATTAGAAATTAGGTAAGTACTTCTTAATATATAAGGGAGAAAGAAAATAAGTATAATAAAGTAATAAGCTATAAATTAAGTTATAAAATATAAAAAAAAAAAAAATAAAGTATAAAGAAATAAATTTCTTACTTAACTAATAAAAATAGAAAG
This sequence comes from Beauveria asiatica, assembly GCA_038367545.1. Taxonomy (NCBI): domain Eukaryota; kingdom Fungi; phylum Ascomycota; class Sordariomycetes; order Hypocreales; family Cordycipitaceae; genus Beauveria; species Beauveria asiatica. The sequence continues at coordinate 10,296 of JAAHCF010000120.1, read as the reverse complement.
GTCTTAAGGGTATTAAGGTAATAATAGGTTTAAAGGAAATAACCTTTAGGGCTAAGATTAGGAGTTTTAAGTAATAAAGGTAGAGTATAAAGAGCTTTAGAAGAATATAAGAGAAAAAGAAGAGAGAAGAGGGAGAGATAAAGAATATAGTTTATATAAATAATATAATTACTAGCTAATTTAGTAAATTAGGTATATAAAGCTATTAGTCTATACTAGTTAGTAACTTTATTATAATAAATATATATAAAATTATAGTATATTTATTATAACTTAAATAGCTAATATACTCCTTTTCTTATATCTTCTCTTCTTTAATAATTTCCTTCTTCTCCTCTTTTTTTCTTCTTTTTATCCTCCTAATTAACTTACTTAAGTAGGTCTCCTTATATCTTTAATTACTTTAATATCTCCTTACTTAAGTATCTCCTAGGTCTTATAATTAAATTTAAGGCTCTTAAAATACTAAATTAAAAGCTTCTTAATATCTATACTCTCTTTAATATTATACTTAATATAATAAACTTCTATTAATATTATTACTTATAGTAAATAGCTAATAATAATTATTATATTAATAAGCTCTAAGTCCCCTATATAAGTACTTTATAACTCCTAATCTCCTATATAGCTAATAATCTAGACTATACTTAACTTTATTTTTTTTATTATTAGAGGTAAAGGCTATAATATATATAAGACTTTACTCTACCTTAAGCTTACTTTTTATTTAGCTATACTAAAAGACTAGATATTAATAATATAGTTCTAAAAGTAATTTTATTTATCTAATTAAGTATTTTAAAAGATAATTACTAAATATACTCTTCTTTCTAAGATATAGAGTATATATCTTTTTACTAAAACTAAGACCCTCTTAGGCCTTATCCTTAGAATAGTATCTAATTATATTAATAAGTAAAAGGCACTCTTAATCTAAATATATAGCTATTAAAACCCTTAATTTTACTCTTATTATTTAATTACCTTTATATTAAATATTACTTTAAGGTACTCTTATATTCTATATCCTTTTTAGGACTATATCTCTATTCTAGGTATTCTTAATAGATTTTATAAAAACTATATTTAATAAACTATTAGTTATTAATATAATTAATAGCTTTATTCTAAATATTAAAAGCCTTTAAAAGGTTAAGAAGATAGTAAATATAGCTTATATAGAGATTAGGTTACTAGTATTTAACTAATTCCTCTCTAACTTACTTAGTTAGACTAATAATCTACTCTCTAAATTTATTACTAGTTATTCTTAAAGACTATAGGTAAGCTAAGAATTATTAAGTAATAATAAAAGCTTCCTTTTAATAGGCTAAGTATAGACTTTTATAAATAGAAAAATAAAAAATAAAATATAAAGAACTAGTTATATTATTTATAATTAGGGCTTTTTATTATATACTTCCTTTTAATAGTAATAATTAACACTTTTAGTTTTATCTTTTTATTTTACTACTATCCTCTTTATAAATTTCTTTATAAAAGCTAAAAACTTATAATTTAAATTATAGTTTTATATTAATTAATATCTTTATCTTATATTATAAGTATATTTATAATAAGTCCTTTCCTCTTAAAGCTAGCTTTTTATAGCCCTTCTTATAGCCTTTTATATTATAAATTATAATATTATAATTTATTATTTTATAATTTATCTAGATTAGGAGCTCCCTTATTATCCTCTAAGATATACTTACTATTCTTATTATTACTTTTAGAGTTATCCTCTAAGGGATTAGTCTAGTTATTATCCTCCTTATAAAACTACTACCCTACTTTATCTTTTTAGAATACCTTTAGCTAATTAATAATATATATTCTAAGTAAGTTAATTTTATCTAAGGTTATAAAATAGTACACTTTTATCTTATTATTATATCTTATTACCTTATAAGGACCTTATTAATATAATTTTACCTTTATATTTTAAAATAGGTTATTATTCTAGACTATATTATATACTAAGACTAATATATTTACTAGTATTAGGCTTTTTTATAATTAGAATTTATTTTATTAGTTTATTTAGGCTATTAATTACTTTTAGAAGTTAAAGACTTTTTAATATATAATCTTAATATCTTTATAGTACTTTAAGAGGACCTTTACCCTAGCTTTAAATAAAGAGTATTAGTCTTATATATTATCCTAACTTATTAACTTCTAAGTTAAGACTACTAATTCTATTAGTAAAATTAGGTACTAACTAAATAATAACTAGTAAAAGGATCTTCTATATAATACTTATACTAATATCTAGTCTATAAGTAGAACTATATTTAATAAGTATTACTAGGCTATTATACTAGGCCTAATTATTTTTATTATAGTAGATATTATACTATAATACCTTATTTTTATTATTTTATTTACTTTTAAATTATATTTTAAGATTATTATATATTTATAACCTTAGTTATATAATATAATTAAAAACTCTCTCTTAAACTCTAATTTACTATTAATAATAGCTTTTATAAATATACTATACTTACCTAGTAATTTCTTAATAAATCTAGATATAATAACTAAATTATAGTTTTTAATAAGTATTACTTTTACTTAACTAATAAGATTATACCTAGCTTTTATAAGAAACTTATATTCCTAATTATTAGATATATATTATAAATTAAAGTATATTTTCTTTATAGGTCTTATAGGCTTTATATACTAAGTAGTCTCCTTCTTATATATAATAGCCTACTTCTAGTAAGATTTATATACTTAAATAATAGCCTATATATCCTTATTTATTTTTAGTTAAAAGTATTAGGCTTTAATCTATTTACTTATAATTTAAGATCCTTTATATTTAAAAGAATTATAAGCCTCTTTAATTATTATCTTTTTAATATCTAAGTTATTAACTAATAAGAGTAGCTTAAGCCTCCTTAGAACTTTTTAATATAGGCTTTTTTTATAGAGAAGATACTAATTTATATTATTTTTAAATTTATATCTTTAATTAAGAGATATCCCTTCTAGATATTAAGCTATTATTAAAAATATTACTATTAATTAACTTTTATTATTATATCCTAATCTAAAGAGTAAGGTATTATTATATATAGAATTTAGTACTAGGTTAATAAACTCCTTTAAATCCCTTTTATACTTTACTTCTAGAAGGTTAAATAGTTTTACTAGTTTTTAAGATAATATATTTATTATTAAATTCTTTTTACTAGGTATATATAAAACTATAAAGTTAAATAGTTAAATATAGCTTAATTACCTTATAATTAATACTCTTATAATATTATTTACTTTATTATTAATTTATTATTTTAAAACTAATATATTTATTTTTAAGATAAAACTAATATTATAAATATAACTATATAATTACTAAAATATATATAATAATCCTCTAGCTTTATACTTTATCTAATTATATCTTACTTTTATAATAGTCTAGATATTACTCTTAAACTATATAAGTATTCTTCTCCCTTTAATTATCTATATTAATATTACCCTTTATCTAAATAGTAAAGTATTTACCTAGAGGATAATTACTTTTATACCCTATTTATAGCTTAAGGTAATTAGGATTAGGGCTATAATAAGCCTCCTCTTTAGCTCTTCTATTACCTCTTCTTATAATCCTCCTTACTTAAAACCTATATCTTTCCTTAGGAGCTATATTAAGGGTTTAGTAATACCTAAATAGCCCTTAATTATAAGTTTATAATTAATTATTATACCTAAAAAGCTATATACTTCCTTAATATTATAATACTTTTTTTACTCTTAAATCTTTAAGACCTTATACTTTATAAGACTATAATTAAAAGTACTATAAAAGAATCTTATAATTATTACTCTCTTCTAGTATTAATAGCTTTTTTTATTAGAAATTATATAATTTATTAATTTAATATTTATTAAGACCTTATTAAGGTTTTAAATATACTTTATTATATAATATTTAATTCTTAAGAGTATTTCTTTATTATTATATATATTATTAAAGCTTTATATAATAATATTATTTAAGTAAAAATAGTAGATCTTTAATATAAGTTTTATTAGTATTTATATTATTATATATATAAACTATACTATAAAGTTAGTAATTCCCTAAGGAAGTATATATATTCTTAATAGACTAATAGGGCTAAGGAAAGTTATTAAATCCTAACTTCTAAGGGCTAAAGATACCTAATTATAACTAAAAAAGAAGTTTAATAATAATAAAATCTTATATATTATAAAGTCTATAATAATCTCTTTATAAATTAAAAGGATATTTATATCTTAAACTAATACTATATTAATATATATTATTAAGTTAATTAGTTATAATTCTTTATTTAGCTTAATAACTAAGAATATTAGATTCTTATAAAGGCTATAGCTTTTTTCTAAGACACCTACTTTTAGTCTTATCTTAAGTAACTAAATAAACTTTAATAAAATTCCTTTTAAGATTAAGATTAATTTTACTTATTAAGGCTTATAATTAATAACTTTTAGCTCTTATAAAGGCATTATATTAAGATTAAGTTACTTACTTTTTTTAAAGGTTTAGGCTAATATAGCTTCTCTATTATAAAGTATTATAAGGAATATCTCTTATTTATTTTCTATTAAATTATTAATCTATTTCTTTATACTCTATAGCCTTTCCTTATATATTTAAGAGCCTTTCTTAATCTTTAAGAATTTACTTATTAAAAAGTTAGTATATTTATAAATAGCTTTTACTTCCTTTTTTACTTTTTTTTACTTCTTCTTCTTTTACTTTAGATTACCTTTTAGTATAAAGCTATTAAATATATCTAATAGTTCTACCTTTACCCCTTTCTTCTTATAAAAAGTAAAGACTTTAATTTTATTTTTTAGTTATTTTTATAAATCTATAGTTATATTTTCTTTTTTTATTATAACTTCTTCTCTTATAATAATCTAATATAGGGTCTTCTTAACTTTTACCTTATTATCCTCTTTTAATTTAAAAATTATATCCTTTTCTTTAAATTCTCCCTTTAATATATCCTCTTTTTATATAAGCTCTTAATTAATAACTATAGTTTATATTTATAATAACTATTATTTAGACTTAAGTAATTTACTAGTAGCTTCTTAGGCTATTAGTCTTATTATAGGGGTTATTACTTTAGTATTATTAAACTATACTTATAACTCTATACCCTCTTAATCTTTAAAATACTTAAATATAACTTAAGTAAATCTAATAAAAGGTATTCTTAAGATAAAGTTTATTAATACTAGTCTATTTATTATATAAATTCTTTACTAAATAAAGGTATTTTTAAGGTATAGTTATAAAAGTATAGATCTAGTTATAATTACTTATTTATTAGAATAAGATATAAATATAACTTAATAGGGTTTTATAATAACCTTATACTTAGTAATGTGATTATTGCTGAGGGAGAAAACGGCCAAAACACATAAAGTATCCACTACTACCTATAAGGCTATTAGACTAGTTTATAATACTAATAGAAATATAGTCCCTCTAAGGGTTTTATATATATATAAAATATTTATTAACTCCTAATTAGGAGGTTAATATTATAGAAAATGCGTAGTATTAAATAAGGGCTTAAATAATTAGTGGTGTTATTACTTACTAAATTATTAAAGGCTTTATATTAGGTAATAATATTATTAGAGACTATAGAAAACCTTATAGGGCTCTACATTATAAGGTAAATAATAGAAATTAGATATAAAAAAGGTGAAAAAGTTATTTTTAAAAACTATAGAAGGATATTATCCTTTTATACTATTCCTTATAAGTAAACCCTAGAGGTAGTTAAATCTGACTAATATAATCCTCCCTACGTGGTAAGAAAAAAAATAGATAGCCGCGGAATAGTAATAAGTCCTATATAAATAACTCCCCTTATTTTTCTAACTTAAAATAAATACTTAAACGCCTAATAATAAAGATAAATAATAAACTTTCCCTCCTAAATTTATATACTAATTAATCTATTCCTCCTTAGCTTCTAGTAGAGCTTATAGGCAGATCTATCTTCGCTTTAGAGCTTAGTTCCTCCTTTCCCTCTATAGCCTTATCTCTAGTAACTTATCTATTAGTAGTAGCTTCTTTAGTAGTAGCCTAGCTATTAATAGTAGCTTATTCCTTAGTAGTAGCTTTCTTAATAGCGGCTTATAACTCTTTAGCCTTCTTAAGCTTCTTAGTGCGCTTAATTAACTATTCCCTAGTAATTTATAAAGCTTTCTCTATATTAGTAGCTTTAGAATCTACTTAAGCCTCTAGTTATAATACTAGGGTCCTAGCTAAGGATAGGCGTGTAGTTTAGTATATAATAATAGCTTTATAGACTTAGGTCTATATACTAGTAGTAACTAATCTATTTAGGATAAAGGGGATTAGGGATCCCTTTAAGGTGGCTGTGTATAAAGCCTTTACTAGTCACGCCTACACCATATCTCCTTCTAGTGGCTAGATAGTCTTAATAAGTGTAGTCCTTTATAAGCCTATCTTCCTTTTACCTAGCTAAAGTACTAGAATATATCTAGTATAGGGTAAAGTCTATTTTCCCTAGTTCTAAAGCTAATATATATACTAGGGATGTAATATAGAGTTATTAATACTAAGGCTTAGGTTAGATATATTATTAACTAGTTCTAGGCTATTTATATATATAAGCTATTTATAAATTAACTTATCCTAATCCTTAATAACACTTAAAGCTCGCCTATCCTTATTAGTATCCTAGCCTATAGCCGTGGCTTTTCTAATTACCTCTTTAAGTTCTTTTAAGATTAGTAACCCTTATATGATCTAGGTATCCTTTAGCTTATAAATAGCCTAATCCTTTATAGTAAAGGCCTATTATAAGGTTATAGAATATTAGGAGACTTAAGATATTATTAATAGTATAAACTCTTAAGTAGTTAAGAAAAGTTATTAATAGGTGCTTAGTATTCTAGTAGCTATAGATTCTTTACTTAGCGGCCGCTTTAGCTTCTAATCTAGAGGTCTTATCTTCCCTAATTAGGCTAAGGGGCTCTTAGGGGTATTAGGGCTTAAAGGGTTTACTAGCTTAAAACTCTACCTACTTTAGTTAGTGCTTTATATAGCTAGAGAGCCTTATATAGGACCTAGGCCTACTATCTAGCTATTAAAGCTAGTAGATCTATATCTTAAATATATAGCCCTTTTATTCTACGACTAGTCCTAACCTAGGAGACCTTTTATATTACTAGGTCCCTTTACTAGGGGCGTCTAGGGATTAGGGTACTATAGGTATTTATTTATATATATAATATTAGAGAATAGAATACTCTTTATTCCCTTAGGATAGGTGAATATAAACTCACAGAGGCCTCTAGTGAACTTTAGGTTTAGTAGAGGATAGTACTATTCTTCCTAATTATTTATAGGGAATACGCTAATCTAATCCTTTAGGAGTTTCTTACCTATCTTATATAGAGCTAGTCTACTAAATATAGACTACTTAGTTAGCTTTAACTTATAAAGCTTATCTAGGGTATTACTAATAAATCTAAGCTAGTAGGTCTATAGGAGTAGCTTTTTAATTCCTAACTTATTAGCTAGTATATAATATAGAATATTTACTTAGAAATTTTTATTTAAGACTTAAGTTAAGTATAGTCTATCCTAGTCTATCTAGCGTAGCTTAGAGAGGTCTAGATTATAAGGTTCTTATATAGTAGCCTATATAGGGCTATCTATAGATAGGTTAATTAGCTTATCTAACTATTTCTTCCCCTATATCCCGCTTATTAGCTCTAATAGGGTATTACTAGTATAGCCTTATAGTAGTAGTATAATATTATAGATCCCTAAATAGTTATAAGACTACTTATTCCCTTAATTACTAATATTAGGGGCGAATATAAGGAAACTATAGGGGAGTTATATATTAGTAAGCTACTAGTAAAATATTAAGGCTATAGCTTTTATTCTTATATTTCTCCCCTCTAGAATAAAGTTAAAGATTTATAGAACTCCTAATCTCCTATTAAATACTATAGTGACCTAGTGCCTCCCTTCACTAAGGTTCTAGTAGCTTATAAAGTTAGCTAAGCTAACCTAGAACCTGCGGCCTAGTAGACCCTACCTGTGGTATAGTCTATCCTTAATTAAGCCTCTAAAGGGTAGTACTCCTTCTATAAACTCTTAATCTTATTCTATTTTATCCCTAGGCTTATTAAGTGTATATATAAATAGTTAGGGATAGCCTTTAATTAGAAATTTAGTAGGAATAACCGTAGTAACTTCTTCTAGTCCTTAAATAATAATCCTTAGAGTAGCTAGAAGTGAGGTGCCTTTAGCCTATCTATATTTTAAGAGTATACTATAGAGCCTAAAGTATAATATAAGATAATTTTTCTAGGCTTCCTCTCTAACTATAAAGTAGTTTAGTATATAATAGAAGCTTTCTTAGATATCTTAAAGGAGAGGATCTTTATAATTAGGGGGCTAAATAGGTTCTTCTTTTAACTAAGTAGACCTTAGGTAAAAGATTAGTAGATATTATAGGTAGGATTTAGTAATAGGTAAGTTAACTTACTCTTTTTCTTTAGGAAAGTAATATAGATAATTACTACCCTTTCCTTTAACTTTAAGATAGAATAATATAACTATTCTAATAAAGAAAATAGAAATAGAAAAGAAAATAATAATAAGAATACTTATATAATAAAGTAAAAAATTAGAAATTAAGTAAGCACTTCTTAGTATATAGGAGAGAAAGAAAATAGGTATAATAAAGTAATAAGCTACTAATTAGGCTATAGAGTATAAAGAAAAAAATAAAAATAAAGTATATAAAAATAAATTCCTTACTTAACTAATAAGAATAATAAAACTCCTATGGGTATTAGGGTAATAATAGACTTTAGAGGTTATAGCCTTTAGGGCTAAGATTAGGGGTTTAGAGGGGTAGAGTAGAATATAAAGAGCTTTAGGGGGATAAAGGAGGGAAAAGAAGAGGGAAGAGGATTTAAAGAAGAATAAGGTTTATATAAGTGCCTCTATTACTAGTTAACCTAATAACTTAAGTATATAGGGCTACTAGTCCGCGCTAGCTAGCGGGTTTATTATAATAAACGCGTATAAGATTACTATATATTCTTAGTAGCTAGAATAGCTAATATACTCCTCCTCCTATACCTTCTCTTCCTTAATAATTTCCTCCTCTTCCTCTTCTTTTCTTCTTTCTATTCTCCTAATTAACTTACCTAGTAGGTCCTCTTATATCCTTATTTACCTTAATACTTCCTTACTTAATTATCCCTTAGGTCCTTTAATTAAATTTAAGATCCTTAAAATGCCTAACTAGAAGCTTCTTAATATCCACACTCTTTTTAATACTATACCTAATATAATAGACTTCTATAATTATTATTACTTATAGTAGATAGTAAATAGTAACTATTACTATAATAAGCTTTAGGTCCCTTATATAAGTATTCTATAACCCCTAATCTCCTATATAACTAATAATCTAGGCTATAAGAGACCTCGTTCTCTTTATTATAGGTAGTAGAGGTTATAATATATATAAGACTCCTCTCTACCTTAAGCTCACATTCTACCTAGCTATACTAAAAGACTAGGCGTTAATAATATACTTCTAGGAGTATTTTTATTCTTCTAATTAAGTATTTTAGAGGATAATTACTAAATATACTCTTCTTTCTAAGGTATAGAGCGTGTACCTCCCCGCTAAGGCTAGGACTCTCTTAGGCCTTATCCTTAGATTAGTATCTAATCGCGTTAATAAGTAAAAGGCACTCCTAATCTAGATATATAACTATTAAAACCCTTAATTCTACTCTTATTACTTAACTGCCTTTATATTAAATATTACCTTAGGGTATTTTTATATTCTATACCCTTTCTAGGACTATATCTCTATTCTAGGCATTCTTAGTAGATTATATAGTAACTATATTTAGTAAACTATTAGTTAGTGGTATAACTAGTAGCTTTACTTAGAGTACTAAAAACCTCTAGAGGGTTAAGATAATAGTAAATATAGCTTATATAGAGATTAGGTCGCTAATATCTAGCTAATTCCTCTCTATCCTACCTAGCTAGACTAATAATCTACTCCTTAAATTTACTACTAGTTATTCTTAGAAACTATAGATAGGCTAAGAGTTATTAAGTAGTAATAGAAGCTTCCTCTTAATAGGCTAAGTATAACTTTATATAAATAGAAAAATAAAAAATAAAATATAAGGAATTAGCTATACTACTTATAATTAGGGCTTTTTATTATATACTTCCTTTTA